>JACEEZ010020218.1:25000-27500 GCA_016584305.1 Chionoecetes opilio
GATTAAAAGTCCCTATTTATACCCCTTGCAAAATTTACCAAAAATTTTAAATAATAGATTTACTTGAAAATTTGTTCCTAGCAGTTTTCGGGCATGCTGAACACGAATCTGGAGTTAGTTTTCAGTTACAATGATTAAAAGTCCCCATTTCAGCCAATTATACCCCGTGCAAAATTTGCCAAAAAATGTGAAAAATAGATTTGCTTGAAAATTTGTTCCTAGCAGTTTTCGGGCATGCTGAACACGAATCTGGAGTCAGTTTTCAGTTACAATGATTAAAAGTCCCTATTTATACCCCTTGCAAAATTTACCAAAAATTTTAAATAATAGATTTACTTGAAAATTTGTTCCTAGCAGTTTTCGGGCATGCTGAACACAAATCTGGAGTCAGTTTTCAGTTACAATGATTAACAGTTCCTATTTCAGCCAATTCACAATGTGTTTACCTATTTGTGTATGTACAGGATTTGAGCCAAGCTTGTAATGTCCCGTTTTTAAACTATCATATTTTTGTTCATAAAATTTACGTATACTGTTTACACACATCCCTTCCTCTATAAGTGCATTCCATTAATCTATTGTTCTCATTGGAATGGACTCAGTCGTCAGGTAGTTAGTGGGGAGTCAATAGGGAGCTTTAAAAGGAGGCTAGACAGTGTTATGGATGGGGATGAAAGGTGGATGTAGGTAGTGTTAAGTAACAAGAAGTACCACGTGTAGGTCTCCCGGCCTCTTGTAGCTTTCTTATTTTCTTATGTTCTTATGATTCCACTCATTTCCATTATTTCAATTTTTTGTAATTGTTAACTAAACGGCATTATCAATTTCAAAACATTTCGAGTACTTTTGCATCCATATTTTTTACTTGGCAGCATTTTCTGACTTGCTTTCATGTTTTACCTTTTTTTCTTTACTTTCTACACACATCAGAATCGAGTAATAGAGACGGGGACTTCGTTACACCTATAGTCTATTTTTTTCAACGAGGCGAAAATTCCATTCTATCTGAAGGTCTCATGCTGATCATTAAAATAATCCCATGTTTACCTGATAATATGGTTAACTATGATCAAATACAGCTGAAATTTAGAAGAAGCGTACTATTCCCTTCTCCTGGCATTAAATATCAGTCAGTAAGCAGCAAGGGGTCAGGATTTTTCACCTCGTTATAAAAAACAGACTATAGGGATTCAAGATATGTCAGAGAGGTAGACATAGGAGAAAGCGTTTGAAATGTACTACTACTGATAAACACTCGAGCTAAGAAAACACTGAAGGCAAACACTCACATAAAAATAAGTACCGATGCGAATCACCTACACCAACAAAAGATAAAAAGAAAGACACACGAGTATACGGAATGAGCCAAACAAAGGAAGATCAAACCGCAACGAGAGACAAAGCCACCAAATTAGTGGATTCCAATGCCAATACTCGTAAGCCAAGTCCCAAACCACTGATTAACGCTAAGCAAATACCAGTCACAGGGATAGAAATAGAAGAAAACATAAAACTTTCACCTTATATACTGTGTCCCAAGGTTTATTTAGGGATGAGAAAGGTGGTGATGAAAAGGTTGATGATGATGATACAAAGAGAAGCTGAAAGTAAAGACCAGTCAGAGGGATGAAATTAGAAGATAACTAAAAACGAAAAAACCTTCACGTTATATACTGTAACCAAACTTCCCAAGGTTTATTTAGGGATGAGAAGGTGGTGATGAAAAGGTTGATGATGATATAAAGGGAAGCTGAAAAGGCGAGGAGGCTAGGAAAGAGGGTAAAAAAGGGAAGAAAGTATAGGGAGGCGAGGGGGAAGGTAGAGGGACGTGAAGGAAAAAAGGGAAGCATTAAGGGAAGGAAAGGGACATAAGGGGAAGAGGATGCATAAGGGGGTTAAAATGAAGGATAGGAGTCAATAAAGGGTAAGAGGGATAACAGGGGGAAAAAATTAAAGCAAAGGAATGAAAATTGGAGAAAATGGAGGCTATGTGAAAGATAGAAACGCTAAAGGGAGTTGAAGGAAAATAAATGAAGGTACAAGAAGTTACAGAGAGACTAAAGAGACAAGAATATAAAAGGAAGGGAAGAGGGATGAGAGGAAGGAAACGGGAGAATAAAGGGAGATGGATATAAAAGTAAGGTTAGTAAGAGGGAGGAAGGAAAGTTGAGAGGAGATAAATGAAGGTAAAAGAAGCTACAAGGAGACTAAAGTGAGAACAATAATATAAAAGTAGGGATGTAAGAGGGAGGAAGGGAAGGAAACGGGAGAATAAAGGGAGATGGATATAAAAGGAAGGGATGTAAGAGGGATGAGAGGAAGGGAAGGAAAAGAGAAGGGAAGGCGAGTGGAACAGACAAGGTCATCCTAAACACCCTTCAAAAATTTCCGGTCGTAAAGGCAGACATCGTAGCGTAAACTTCAGCTTCAGATTAAATTACAATTTCTGTCAGGGTTGGCCGGGCGTGATATTACTCCCTCCTGACGCTCTTTCCCGCAT
>JACEEZ010020218.1:32500-42500 GCA_016584305.1 Chionoecetes opilio
AATATGGTTAACTGTGATAAAATACAACTGAAATTTAGAAGAAGTGTAGTATTCCCTTCTGGCATCAAATATCAGTCAGTAAGCAGCAAGGAGTCAGGATTTTTTGCCTCATTAAAAAAAACTGAGTATAGTTATTAATCATTGAAAGTGAGCTACATGTAGGAACTTTGCCTCTATTTATCTATAACTGAGATACAAGGGACTATAAAATCTAAACAATTAAAATGTCATTATAGAAAATAATATTTGGTTACCGTGGTTTAAGATAGCATTAGAAAGTTAGATTAGTTAGTTAGTTAGTCTACAGCGTTAGTCAAGTTAAAATCTCATTGTGAACGCCTCAGTGACTTTTCTGTGGAAGCCTTAGTTTTCCTATAGTGTTTTATTCCTAGGGGTCTGGGACTGTATGGGCCTCTTAAAAAAACCAGAGTATAGTTTTAATCATTGAAAATTTGTTGCATGTAGAAGCTTTGCCTCTATTTATCTATTAGTGCGACACAAGTGACTAGTGTGTTGTATTCCTAGGGGTCTGGTCGGATGGATGTTTCTGGTTGGAGGATGTTTTGCCTCTTTAAAAAATAAATAGTATAGTTTTAATCATTGAAAGTGAGTTGCATGTAGAATATTTGCCTCTATTTAACTATTAGTGCGATACAAGTGCCTAGTGTGTTGTATTCCTATGGGTCGGGTCCATATGTCAACATGTTATATGCCTCGCTGTGACAGGTACGCGTCAATGGCTTTAACAAACACTGAATATTGTTACGAGTTTTATTTCGGGCACGGCACATCGTCCATACGTGCACAAATATTTCTCGCAACTTTTAAAAGTGTATATTACGTACTACAACCTATAAAATAAAAACATTGCTGGTGCCAAGTGAAAATAATTTTAAGTTTCCGACTACTGTTTGTATTACTTCTCATTAAGAATATTGTAACACACTATTCACGTGCTTCTAGATGCTACAGGAAAAAAAATCCCAGTATTACTCCTAACTATATGAGTAAAATGATATACTAACCCACATACTTAAAGAACAAATCTCTGATGGAACGATATAAAAAATGCAAAAAACTGATGTACAAATGTAGTTATATTGAAACATAACTGAAAAAATGTATTTGCTAAGCTGCAGCGTGTTTACGTTTCGATATGGGCGTGTGTGTGTGTGTGTGAGGATGCAGGTGCCTGTGTGGGTGTGGGCGTCTGACACGTGTGTGGTGGGAATGTTTTGGTGTGGGTGTGGGTGTGGATGTGGGTGTGGGTGTAGGTGTAGGTGTGGGTGTGGGTGTGGGTGTAGGTGTGGGTGTGGGTGTGGGTGTGGGTGTGGGTGTGGGTGTGGGTGTGGGTGTGGGTGCAGGTGTGGGTGTGGGTGTGGGTGTGGATCGGGCGTGGGGTGATTAATGGTACTCTCCTTGCCACTATCCAGCAACTCTGCCAACATATCATCGGAACTAGGGGAGACTTGCAAATTCTTGACAGACAATTAAAGTTAGACTGGAAGTTGGATAAATGTAATCATGAACGCTTGGGTGAGGGAGAGGCCAGGAGGGAAGGTAGTGTAGGGGAGGAAGAGGAGAGAGAGAGATAGAAAGGCGAAAAAATATATACGAAGTGAAAAGTGTATTTTGACGGGAGAAAAAAAACTGACGAAAGAGGTAAATTTTGTTGTTGTTGAAGTTGTTGAAGAAGATAAATAGTATATATATAAAGAAATAGATAGATAATATAAAGATAATGCTATAATATAAAGATAATGAAGTTGTGATGAGAAGGAACCCAACAGTGGCATGAGTCCTTTGTAAAAAAATAAAAAATAAAAATATAAAAAATATATATAAAAAACATTGAACATCGCCTTTCAAAATATTTCATGACTTTTTCATTTGGGACTTTTCCTGATAAAATGTTGTAGCGTTCCTGCGTGTAGACAAAATTTACTGTTATTAAAAGTTCAGCTCAAACATTTCACCTGGAGTTATATATTGCACTTACTAAGCGTCTGGATCCTGTTCTTTTCAAATACAACTTAAAATTCAGAGGCATACATGGCAACGCTTTCCACGACCCGCGGATATAAGATAAGCAATGTAATATATTTGCATTAGAAAAGCATTTGTGTCACTGTGTACGTCCCGTTTGTTTGTGTGTCTGTTTGTCTGTTTGTCTGTTTGTCTGTGTGTCTGTTTGTCTGTTTGTCTGTGTGTCTGTTTGTCTGTGTGTCTGTTTGTCTGTGTGTCTGTTTGTCTGTGTGTCTGTGTGTCTGTGTGTCTGTTTGTCTGTTTGTCTGTTTGTCTGTGTGTCTGTTTGTCTGTGTGTCTGTGTGTCTGTTTGTCTGTGTGTCAGTTTGTCTGTGTGTCTGTTTGTCTGTGTGTCTGTTTGTCTGTTTGTCTGTGTGTCTGTTTGTCTGTTTGTCTGTGTGTCTGTTTGTCTGTTTGTCTGTGTGTCTGTTTGTCTGTGTGTCTGTTTGTCTGTGTGTCTGTTTGTCTGTGTGTCTGTTTGTCTGTTTGTCTGTGTGTCTGTGTGTCTGTGTGTCTGTGTCTGTTTGTCCGTTTGTCTGTTTGTCTGTGTGTCTGTTTGTCTGTGTGTCTGTTTGTCTGTGTGTCTGTTTGTCTGTGTGTCTGTTTGTCTGTGTGTCTGTTTGTCTGTTTGTCCGTTTGTCTGTTTGTCTGTTTGTCCGTTTGTCTGTGTGTCTGTTTGTCCGTTTGTCTGTGTGTCTGTTTGTCCGTTTGTCTGTGTGTCTGTTTGTCTGTGTGTCTGTTTGTCTGTGTGTCTGTTTGTTCGTTTGTCTGTGTGTCTGTGTGTCTGTTTGTCTGTGTGTCTGTTTGTCCGTTTGTCTGTGTGTCTGTTTGTCCGTTTGTCTGTGTGTCTGTTTGTCTGTGTGTCTGTGTGTCTGTTTGTCTGTGTGTCTGTTTGTCCGTTTGTCTGTGTGTCTGTGTGTCTGTTTGTCTGTGTGTCTGTTTGTTCGTTTGTCTGTGTGTCTGTGTGTCTGTTTGTCTGTGTGTCTGTTTGTCCGTTTGTCTGTGTGTCTGTTTGTCCGTTTGTCTGTGTGTCTGTTTGTCCGTTTGTCTGTGTGTCTGTGTGTCTGTTTGTCTGTGTGTCTGTTTGTCCGTTTGTCTGTGTGTCTGTTTGTCCGTTTGTCTGTGTGTCTGTTTGTCTGTTTGTCTGTGTGTCTGTTTGTCCGTTTGTCTGTGTGTCTGTTTGTCTGTTTGTCCGTTTGTCTGTGTGTCTGTTTGTCTGTGTGTCTGTTTGTCTGTTGTCTGTGTGTCTGTATGTCTGTTTGTCTGTGTGTCTGTCCGTTTGTCTGTGTGTCTGTGTGTCTGTTTGTCTGTTTGTCTGTGTGTCTGTTTGTCTGTGTGTCTGTTTGTCTGTGTGTCTGTTTGTCTGTGTGTCCGTTTGTCTGTGTGTCTGTGTGTCTGTTTGTCTGTGTGTCTGTTTGTCTGTTTGTCTGTTTGTCTGTGTGTCTGTTTGTCTGTTTGTCTGTGTGTCTGTTTGTCTGTGTGTCTGTGTGTCTGTGTGTCTGTTTGTCTGTGTGTCTGTTTGTCTGTGTGTCTGTTTGTCTGTGTGTCTGTTTGTCTGTTTGTCTGTTTGTCTGTGTGTCTGTTTGTCTGTGTGTCTGTTTGTCTGTGTGTCTGTTTGTCTGTTTGTCTGTTTGTCCGTTTGTCTGTGTGTCTGTGTGTCTGTTTGTCTGTGTGTCTGTGTGTCTGTTTGTCTGTTTGTCTGTGTGTCTGTGTGTCTGTTTGTCTGTTTGTCTGTGTGTCTGTGTGTCTGTGTGTCTGTTTGTCTGTGTGTCTGTGTGTCTGTTTGTCTGTGTGTCTGTTTGTCTGTGTGTCTGTTTGTCTGTGTGTCTGTGTGTCTGTTTGTCTGTGTGTCTGTGTGTCTGTTTGTCTGTGTGTCCGTTTGTCTGTTTGTCTGTTTGTCTGTGTGTCTGTTTGTCTGTGTGTCTGTTTGTCTGTGTGTCTGTTTGTCTGTGTGTCTGTTTGTCTGTTTGTCTGTGTGTCTGTTTGTCTGTGTGTCTGTTTATACTATACTTTATCCAAGAGAGCCAAAGTTTTATCCAAGTCTTTCAAAATAATCACACTATATCCCTTTAACAACGTCTTCAATTTAACAATGTTCAAATAAGAAAACTCACTCCATTCAATTTTTCCAAACAATCGATTAATTGCATGTTTATGTTGAAAATGCAAAAAAAACACCTTAATGTCACTGCTTCATATTTGTTTGAATTTCTTTATTTGAATTTCACATTTTTGTTGATTTCTCTCTCTCTCTCTCTCTCTCTCTCTCTCTCTCTCTCTCTCTCTCTCTCTCTCTCTCTCTCTCTCTCTCTCTCTCTCTCTCTCTCTCTCTCTCTCTCTCTCTCTCTCTCTCTCTCTCTCATCTATTCCCTCTTTTCTTTCTTTCACACTCCATCTACCGCCCTTCCTGCGTGTATTTTTTGTCCTCCCCGTCCATGGCTCTTTCCCCCCCCCCTCCCATTTGTTGTCAATATTGTTCCATTTCATCACCGACAAGGGTAGTGCTCTCTCCTCTCTCTCTCTCTCCCTCTCTCTCTCTTCTCTCTCTCTCTCTCTCTCTCTCTCTCTCCTCTCTCTCTCTCTCTCTCTCTCTCTCTCTCTCTCTCTCTCAATAATAGACAGCATTTCATTTACCTTACATATACAAATTCAAAGTTATTTCATTCATAGATCAATATTTATACTACTTAAAAAAACATGTTAGCTAGTCTCTTAATTAATAAACAACATGCAATGGATAAAAATATTGTTGACATGACTTCCCCATAGCAACTTTCCCGAAAATAACCACAATATTACTATGTAGCGTGGTTGAACAAATTGTAGTTATTATCAAAGAGAGTATGTCACTTTTTACTTATGTACAGTAGTGTCTATATTGCCTACATGTACATATTATATTTTATTTACTTTAGTACTTAAGTTCACTCACTCATGTCTGCATATTATGGGGTTTTTTCCTGTATGCCTTAACTTATTATTATTATTATTATCAATATTGCAATTGTTTGCGACAGTTATTGAAAATGTTGTGGCAAAGACTAGAGTGTATCCGTCATGATGGTGGCCACGCATCATAAATATCAATTATTATATTATTTTTAGTATGATGAAGTTATAAATACAAATGTTAGTGTGATTCAAAGGGATTATAAACCATATATACATGTACTGAAGTGGATATACACGCTGAGTAGACAATACCATCGCTCAAAACACACACACAAAAAAAATATAAACTCATGCTTTCAGTTCAGACACCAAATTCAGGATTAAAGAATCATGCTTTATATATGAATGAAATAGACAACACATCGTTATCAACCCTATTCATGTGTTCTAAAACTCACCATAATTTGTACGAAAAGGGAAAAAAGCTTCGAGCGCGTACAGTGAGCGAAATTATCATGTTACAATTAGCTGGATTTTCATTGCAAAACTTTAATGGCCAGGCTCACTACATTTCAAAAGGTGGTCGCTGAACAGTGAAGGAGGAAGAATAGAGTGAAGAATAGACTGAAGAAGAATATCGCAATAGAGAATAGAGTGAATAATAGAGTGAATAATAGAGTGAATAATAGAGTGAAGAATAGAGAGAAGAATAGAGTGAAGAATAGAGTGAAGAATAGACTGAAGAAGAATATCGCAATAGAGAATAAAATAATAGAGTGAAAAATTGTGAAAAAATAGACTGAAGAAGAATATCGCAATAGAGAATAGAGTGAATAATAGTGATGAATAGAGTGAAGAATAGAGTGAAGAATAGAGTGAAGAATAGAGTGAAGAATAGAGTGAAGAATAGAGTGAAGGATAGAGTGAAGAATAGAGTGAAGAATAGAGTGAAGAATAGAGAGAAGAATAGAGTGAAGAATAGAGTGAAGAATAGAGTGAAGAATAGAGGGAAGGATAGAGTGAAGGATAGAGTGAAGAATAGAGTGAAAAAGAAAAATCGCAGAATAGAGTGAACAATAAAAGTACGATACCATAAAACTCTCATTGCAGTGTGATAAGGATTTGTATCGTTTTTCCAATTTTTAAAGCCACGAATAGGAGGTAAAAACAGAGGTAAAAGATCATCAGCATATCAAAGTCAGTATTTATGTAATAGTTACGCTTTATGATAATCTTGTCGTGGCTATAATTATAATTTGTGTAAAAATATAAAAAGACAAAGGTACTGATGTTTTTTTTTTCTTGTTCAAATTCTATGATGGTAATGATGGTAATAGTAGGTAATCTCTCTCTCTCTCTCTCTCTCTCTCTCTCTCTCTCTCTCTCTCTCTCTCTCTCTCTCTCTCTCTCTCTCTCTCTCTCTCTCTCTCTCTCTCTCTCTCTCTCTCTCTCTCTCTCTCTCTCTCAGCACAGAGGTGATAAAGAAAGGACATACAAATACATTACTCCTTACAATGCATGACTCCCACGATGAAGAATAATTGCCAGTGTTACAATATGAGTGAAAGGGATGAGAGGAGAGAGAGGAGAGGAGTATAAATAAAGCTGGAGAATACAAGATGAGGGTGATACGGGAAGCATATAAAGGAAAATGGAGACAAAGGAACACGGCAGAGCTGAAAGGGAGGAAATGGGGTCAGACAGAAAGGAAATGGGGGAATTTGTATGGCATGTCCAATAATAGTGTAAGATTAGGACTCTTGTTAAAGGAGAGAGAAAGGTCAGGGTAGCATTGGGAGCCGATTCCGTAACACAAGGGAGGAAGGGAGAGAGGAGGGATACTTTGTGGAATAGCAAGGTTATGGTGGAAAAGTTAGAATGAAGAATTAATAATTACTACAATATATGAGAGAGAGAGAGAGAGAGAGAGAGAGAGAGAGAGAGAGAGAGAGAGAGAGAGAGAGAGAGAGAGAGAGAGAGAGAGAGAGAGAGAGAGAGAGAGAGAGAGAGAGAGAGAGAGAGAGAGAGAGAGAGAGAGAGAGAGAGAGAGAGAGAGAGAGAGAGAGATGAATGGATACAGGGACACCTACAAAGAGAATAAGAACATAAGAACATAAGAAAATAAGGAAGCTACAAGAGGCCGCGAGGCCTACACGTGGTAGTTCCTGTCACCTAACACTACCTACATCCACCTTTCATCCCCATCCATGAACCTATCCAGCTCCCCTTTAAAGCTCCCTAATGACTTCGCACTAACTACCTGTCTACTGAGACCATTCCACTCATTCACCACCCTATTTGTGAACCAGTTTTTCCCTATTTCCTTTCTAAATCTACGCTTTTCCAGCTTGAATCCGTTACTTCTTGTTCTACCCTGGTTAAAAGCCGTAAGAACTTTTCCTACCTCTCCTTTATTAAATCCCTTTATCCACTTAAAAACTTCTATCAGATCACCCCTTACTCTGCGTCTCTCGAGTGAGTGTAATTTTAATAACTTCAATCTCCTCTCATAACTAAAGTTACGCATCCCTTGTATCATTTTGGTCATCCTTCTCTGCACTTTTTCTAACAACACTATATCCATCCTGTAATATGGAGACCAAAACTGAACTGCATAGTCTAGGTGAGGCCTGACTAGAGCCAGATAAAGCTTTAGAATAACTTCCGCACTTCTACTTTTAACACTTCTGGTAATGAATCCTAATACTCTATTAGCTCTATTTCTGGCCTCAATACATTGTTTCCTAGGTCGGAGGTCTGGGCTCACCCTCACTCCAAGATCTTTTTCACCTTCTGATCTTTTCAGCGATACATTGAATGAAAAACAACAAACATTTCTCTTAATATACCTGAGTCTATCTGAGTTGCCTACGTTCAAATGCTACAGAGAATCTCCACACTCTCTCTCTCTCTCTCTCTCTCTCTCTCTCTCTCTCTCTCTCTCTCTCTCTCTCTCTCTCTCTCTCTCTCTCTCTCTCTCTCTCTCTCTCTCTCTCTCTCAACTCTCTTACTCTCTCTCTCATAACCACTCGACATACCTCCACTTCAAGCTCTTTACTCACCTAACAACACCTCTAATTACAGGCAATTCCCGCTCTTATCTACAAAGCGGCATCACAGACGGTCATCATATTTACCCCTGACTCTTGTGCTTAACCTTCAATCCGTCCATGGTTAATATTCCTCGCGTGTTTCCCTGCCTAAGTATATACTCGTTCGTCCAACAGGTTTGTTTTGCTGTCCAACCATTCACTGTAAGTATGTCCACAAGGGTTTCATTGGCTAACTATACTCTGCTTTTTTAACGAAGCGAAAAATCCTGACCCCTTGCTGCTTATATACTGCCTGATATTTGATGCCAGGAGAAGAGAATACTACCGTTCTTCTAAATTTCAGTTATATTTTATCATATGTTAACCATATTATCAGGTAAATAGAGACAACATTTTAAGCATGACCTTAAAATAGAATGGAGTTTTCGCCTTGTTAAAAAAAATAGACTATAACTAAGGGTTTCTATGTTTGGCTGGTGCGTTTCAGTCAAGGCGTAACAGCTCAGACAGTCAGGCCAGGCACGATATTTCTACTTCTTTGATATTTTCTCGTCTACGCCTCGCCCGCCCGCATATTCCCCAACTCTATGTGAGTATGTGGTTTCCAAGTGAAGACGCTTGGCTGTAGTTCCAAAACTAATCATACGATTTTCTCGTAAATACCCTCATTGTGATTCCCACACAGATACCCTTAAGATGTCAGGACACCTAACCTAACCTAACCGTAACCTATGTACCCCCCTAACCTGACGTGTTCAAGAGTAAACGCGACATACTCTGCCATAAAACGGTAATATGCTGCCCGCCCGCCTGCGTGAGGGAACTTGCCGTGTGCGGGAGAGAAGACATGAACGGCCACCCATATTACTATCCCGATTTACTTCAGATCCGGCGGCGCCATAACGAGGAGACGGTCCTGCAGGAGTACAAAGGAACACAAAGGCAGGACAATTAGCAAGAGACCTGTTGATGATATACTACATACACTAATTAAGGGTGACGTGGGATAGTAAAGGCGAAGGCTCCTCCCCACCCTTCAGTCTCTCCATCCGAGGTTGAGAGAAAAATAAGAAAAATCGTGTAATATCATTCTTCTAACAACAGTCCAGCCCTCTATCCTTGTCCAATTGTGTGCTATGTTTATTCCTAAGTGGTGGTGGTGGTAGTGATGGTGGTGCTACATATTAACATTGGAAGAAACCTAACTGACATGAACGGGTTATTGCGCTCTTACGACTCTTGCTCCTCTTCACTCTGTCTTGAAATACACTAAGCATCTTACATCTCGAAATCTGTGGTTATTCATAATTGGTGGTGGTGGTGGTGGTGGTGGTGGTGGTGGTGGTGGTACATATTAACGTTGAAAGCAATCTAAGTGACATGAACGGCTTAGTGCGCTCTTACGACACCTCTTCTTCACTATCTTTAAATACACTAATCGCCTTAATTTTAAAACCTATCTCTGTATACATATTTTCCACGTGGTTTACGGATGGAAACAAAGTATAAATTGGAACACAACATCAAAAAGGATTCATAATTCTTCAAAAGACTATTTCATGCTCCATCGTCTCTTTCATCTCGTCATTCTGCTTGAGTGAACCGACGCGAGGAATCAAACGTCGGCTTCACAAGATAAAAAAAAGAACCACGCAGGGTAAAGGAAATATCGGAAAAAGAATCACGGAAGCAGGAATCTTAGGTATGCATGCAGCAGGGAGAAACAAATACAACGGGGTTTTATTATTAGCATCTTCCAGCTTGCTACTCCCCTTTGCCAGCCAACTAACCTGTCACCCAGCCAGCCAGCTAACCAGGCAGCCAGCCAGCCAGCTAACCAACCAGCCAGCCAGTTAACCAGCCAGCCAGTCAACTAACCAGCCATCCAGTCAGCCAGCCAGCCAGCTAACCAACCAGCCTAGCTCAGTCAACTACCCAGCCATCCAGTCAGCCAGCCAGCTAGCTAACCAGCCAGCAACCCAGCTAACCAACCAGCCAACCAGCCATCACCTAGTCATTAACCAGAGTGA
>JACEEZ010020218.1:45000-47500 GCA_016584305.1 Chionoecetes opilio
ACACACACACACACACGTCCCAACAATAATGATAAACTTCCTAACTCTTTACCATCATTCACTCAACTCTTCTATTCATCAACCACTTTCTTCCTTTCTTACCAACTCCCTTTCCTTTACTATACTTTACTTCCCATTCATATCTTCCTTCTTCAATCCCTCTTTCATCCTTACCTTTATTTTACATATTTTTTCCTTGCATACTTTTTTATTCATCAGTAACGAGCTATGCCTGCATGGACTCCCTCGCAATAATACACGAAAATACATCATCGAGGACCCAGATTATACCGCAGGAGGGAACGCGGCCTGAGAAAGAGAGAGAATAACGCATGAAGCTTTGCAGTAATGTACAGCAATGTCAGTCACTCCGGCCCCTCACTGTCCTCCTGAGTTATGGCCAAATCACGTGCTGGAGAAAACGTCGTCCTGGTGTTATTATTGGCTAAATAATATCCAGCTGTGTCTTGCTGCTTGACGTGTGTGTGTGTGTGTGTGTGTGTGTGTGTGTGTGTGTGTGTGTGTGTGTGTGTGCTTGCGTGCGTGCGTGCGTGCGTGCGTGCGTGCGTGCGTGCGTGCGTGCGTGCGTGCGTGTGTGGTGTGTGTGTGTGTGTGTGTGTGTGTGTGTGTGTGTGTGTGTGTGCGTGCGTGCGTGTGTGCGTGTGTGCGTGTGTGTGTGTGTGTGTGTGTGTGTGTGTGTGTGTGTGTGTGTGTGTGTGTGTGTGTGTGTGTGTGTGTCAGCTGCTCGTTTTGTTCTATCTTGGTTATCTTTAGGCTTACGACGCGCCATGCTCCATCAAGCGAGGCATCACACGACACGTATGCTTTGAGACTAATACAATTTTCTTTTGGTTGCAGTTTTTTTCACAGTTGGTAATCTATTTCATAATGACAAAGCTATTTCATTGAGTATATTAAAAAACAAAACAGGTAAAGGCAGGTAAATTGATGTACCGGCAGATGGAGCATGAAACGAAGATGAAAGATTGATAAAGTATATCTACACTAACTCATGCAAGTATGTATATATGCATATTTATTGATTTACTTATCTATATTTATCTATCAATTTATATATTCATTTATTCATATAGATACATACAGCTTCACCAAGAGTCAGGGAACAAGTACAGAGGCAGCACTGGGAGTCATCTTGAGCCAGGCAACAACGTTCCCTTCAG
Source organism: Chionoecetes opilio (assembly GCA_016584305.1). Classification (NCBI taxonomy): domain Eukaryota; kingdom Metazoa; phylum Arthropoda; class Malacostraca; order Decapoda; family Majidae; genus Chionoecetes; species Chionoecetes opilio. The sequence goes on from JACEEZ010020218.1 coordinate 46,182, forward strand.
CAAAACTTGGGTCAGACAGAGTCAATACCGTAACGACTTCCAATTGTTTCCGCGCCACTCCCCCCCCCCCCCCGCCTGCCTCCACTCCCCCCCCGCCTGCCGCCACCCCCCCCGCCACTCCCCCCTCCCTGCCTGTCACCACTCCCCCCTCCCTGCCTGTCGCCACTCCCCCTCCCCGCCTCCGCCACACTTCGGGAAATAAGATGCAACAACTGCTTCGGAGCCGCTCGTCTTGCCTGATCGAAGCGGGATGCGGAGGTTGAAGTCTTGCTATTAACTCGTGAGTCACAACTTTGATGTCGGGAAATGAAGGGAGAGCAAATACAGTTGTTGTTTTAGCTGTTTTTTGCCGCGCCGAACGACAGTAATGAGCTGACACAATGGCACCTTTTGCGCCCCGCCACGTATGCAAAACATAGTCATTATATCAGTCGTTGTTCCGGCGCGGGAGACGAGATAAAAGTGAGATTTTCAAACTCTGGTCCACTGATTTGTTTCCTTATAAATTCATTACCTACACAAAACATTATGATTTTCTACTATTATAGGAAAACTGCTTCAATATACATTTTTTTTTCCAATGGAACTAACATAATTAGATCCCACGATTGCTACCATAAGACATTCAAAGATCCCACCGGGGTTTACATGCGCCGCAACTCTGGGCAAGCGCAACGGGTCCTGCTTTGAATATTTTGCACACTACTTTTTTCTTTTCTTTTTCTTTGCCTATATGTCTCCGGGTGATATTAAAATTATTATTATTATTATTATTATTATTATTATTATTATTATTATTATTATTATAGAGGTATATAGCTATTATCAATTATTTGCTTTGGTACTTAAGTTCATTCCCTCGTCCATATATATTATATTGTTGTTTTTTGCTTGTATGCCTTCGGGTGAGAATAAAATTATTATTATTATTATTATTATTATTATTATTATTATTATTATTATTATTATTACTACAGTAGAGACTCCCCTCACAGCTCGACTTAGCATATCGCCACTGACGACATCTCGCATCAACCTGACTGATGTGAGCGACCTAGCGATAAAAAAAAGAAAACGAAGAAAAATCCTCCATTCTGTGTTCACTCGTGCAGGATTACAATCGAAGGTAAATGTCATCAGGAACGTTTTTATTTTCCTCCTGTTTTTTTTCTTTACTCTCGATCTGTTCCTGCAGTTTAATCTCGCCCTCTTGCACTAATTTATAGACATTTGATTCCAGTGTCGTGAAGCTATACAGGTGGGAAGAACTAATCAGGGGGGTGTCGTGTGTCCATTCACGGTCAGGAGACATCATGGAA
>JACEEZ010020218.1:52500-62500 GCA_016584305.1 Chionoecetes opilio
TAACTCAAGACGCATACCTGAGGAACCTCCAAGGCGGAATGTCCCTAACCGCTGACGTTACTGAGGCAGGGTGGAGGGTGTCATGAATACCTGAGATTATTACACCTGTCCGCCCTTCCTCTCTCTCTCTCTCTCTCTCTCTCTCTCTCTCTCTCTCTCTCTCTCTCTCTCTCTCTCTCTCTCTCTCTTGCTCATTTTTATTATATTTCTTTCTACTATCTTCATCTCTATCACAATTGAAATCATTTTCTTTCTTCCACTCACATTTTCTTTCCTTCTTTATTCCTCCTTTATTTCACTTAATCCCTTTTATCCTTCTCTCTCTCTCTCTCTCTCTCTCTCTCTCTCTCTCTCTCTCTCTCTCTCTCTCTCTCTCTCTCTCTCTCTCTCTCTCTCTCTCTCTCTCTCTCTCTCTCTCTCTCTCTCTCTCTTGTCAGGAACCAATTTTACTCATACGATAATGATGTCAAAATAACAGCACAAACAGACCCTTAAATCAGAAAATAACCACGTAAGAAACAAGAATAAAAGGCGGGAGTGCGTGTGAATGAGAGCACTGTATGTTAAAGACTCATCAGGGAGTTTCCATAGGAGAGGAACTAAGGTAACCACACAGGAATACCTTAACTCTACTCTAACTCTACACTTTACTCTAACTCTACCTACACTTTACTCTAGGTGGGTACACGGAAAGGTAAAGGTGAATCTATTTTGTGGATAGAGCTACGGTAATTACAGAGAAAGGGATCGAATGGAGAGATATAACTTCCGCTTCCTTGTGATGGAGAAAAAGAGTGGTGATTATGTATTTTTGCCCCATTAAGCAGATGATTTGCGAGATTTTCTGAGCTTGACTTTGAGCATGGCTATTTCCGGAGATTGAAAAGGGATAATGATAGTTTTAACGTAAGTTTTATGCACCACCTTTTGGCATGTAGACGAGGACACCTAGTCTGTAATAAGTCGTTTGTGCACCAGAACACATACCACTAAGGATAAAGGTTAATGTTGATATATAAATAAGTAATCTTCGTATACAGCAAACATGACATTCGTACATATGTATTTTTCCTGGGGGGTTTTCTTCACTCTATAGAATCGACGTCCTATGTATCACCTTTAACAATATAAGGTAATGTTGATGTATAAATAATGAATCTATGTATGTATATAGCAAACCTGACATTCGTAGAATTTTTCTTTTCTTTTTGTGATTATTTCTAGTCACTCTTTCGGATCTACGTCTCATATCACCTTTATAGACAAATAATAATAAATAAAAACCATCCACATCTGACGCACAATTCTATTTTAATGCTAAAAGTGTAATTTTTGTATTAACCCCATGAGGCCCAGCACGTAATTTCCATTGTAATTTGGGTACCATTAGACAATTTTTAGTGAATATAAGCAATGTATTATAGATATGACCTGTTTAGTATCCTTTTCGGCTAACTAATTTGATATATTCAGTGACATTTCGTAATATTATGGCTCAACAACAGATTATTTTTTATAGCTAGGGAAAGATCTAGGCGTGAAGGGGTTAAACATGGATCCATTTCAATCAATCATTGGGGGCATACGCCGGGGGGCGCGTCGCCTCGCCCACCCTACGACGCCACTCCCGGGGGTCATCACGCGCGAGTTCCCATGCAGGCTCCTTTCCCATACCAAGCAGCTCTCGACATGAAACATCAACTTACCCCAGCCACGAGCCTTGTGGGCGCCCCCTTGGCCTCCTCCACGCCGGATTGTCTCTTACAGATACAGCCCGATGGGAAGGATCGGTTTCAAGGTAGCGTGCCACATGCCCATATAGCCGAAGTTGGCGCTGACGGACTATGCAGGTAATAGGCCTCGATTCAGTCTCACGGTGCAATCGCTGATTTGACACGTAATCATCCCAGCGATACCCCATGATTCTGCGAAGACACTTATTACCAAAGGCATTGATTCGTCTCTTCAAGTCACTATTTAGTGTCCATGTCTCACAATCATAGAGTAAGACAGGGATCACAAGCGACTTGAAGATCCGGATCTTTGTCCTTCTGCACAGGTACCGACAACGCCAAATACTCCCGCTGAGCGAGTCCATAACACCGTGGGCTATGCCAATCCGCCGTAAGACTTCTTGACGTGACCCGCCGTCATTATGGACTGCGCTACCAAGGTATGTAAAACTTTCCAAGATCTCAATGTCCTCGCCACACACATGAACAGACTGTACTGCTTCATCTAGTAAGTCTCCAAACACCTGGACCTTGGTCTTGAGCCAGGAGACCTCAAGTCCCAAAGGCTTTGTCTCCTCGTGCAGCGCCTCGAGAGCCATCACCAGGACCTCCAGCGACTCAGCAAAGATTACGGCATCATCGGCAAAAACAAGATCAGTGATCTTGGTGTTGCCGACGGATGCTCCACAATCACTTTGATCTACAACCTTGTCCAATACCCAGTCCATACAAGTGTTGAAAAGTGATGGGGCAAGGACGCACCCTTGCCTCACTCCTGTATTCACAGGAAAGAAGCTGGATACACCTGCCCCACACTTCACAGCACTCTCAGTCCCAGAATACAGACCAGTTATCAAACCAATAGCCCTTGCAGGGATCCATTTGGTACAACATATAATGGTACTCTTTCAGGAGCTCCGTTAGGTAGTTCCCGTAATGGTGCAATTGTGCATTCAGGTAAAGGTTTGTTGAGACTGAGAACAATACAGTATTCACATCGCGCCTCGGCCTCCGTCCCTGCCCATCCAAGCTTGCGATACTCATTCATTTGTAACACACTACTATTTTTTAATCTCGACCTTTGGTGCAATTAGTTTAATGTACCTTGTTAATTATGATACATTTCCTCGTTGATGAGATAACGCTGCTGTAAATTATGACAAAAGCAAACATTATGCATAGAAAATATTAATGTTGAAAAATGAAAGAATTAATTAATCTTAATTATTATTTCTTCTTTTCTAATTATTTCCTCTCTTATTCTCAAATTAACATAGAAAAAGCATAGAAAAATATTAATGTATTATTTAAAGTATGTATTAAAAGTATTAAACATGGCATAAAAAGTTTTAATGTTGGAAAATGAAATGCCTTCCTCTTAATATATACAAGAGAAAACAAAATCTCTGAATAAGAATAGTAGACGTGCACTTCACCCAACGTATCGAACACAGCTTCATCATAATTTCAAGCGTTGGACAAACACAGCAATAACAATAACAGCAAAGCCCTGACCAAGATCCTCCCAGAGCCACGCTGCCCCACAACCAGGGATGCCACTCCTTGGGATTTTGGCCATGGCCTTGGAATATTTTTGTCTATCTTGGGATTTTTGGGGGATTATTCAAGTATTTCTCCAGTAGTTTATCACAAGGTAAGCATGTGTACCGATTTTAGGGTTCAGTTTCATTGATGCTTTTTTATAGACAGATAGATATTTTTGTTTATCTTGGGATTTTTGGGGCAGTCTTGGGATTTCTGAAAATGTAGAGTGGTCACAAACCACAAGACCTGGCCACAAACATCCATTCCAGCCCTAGACACACGTAGATGACCCTAACCTCCATTCATGGCATCAAATAATTAATGAGTACACACAACCCCCCCCTAAATAAACCCCTAACACAAATAAATCCCCTAATAACCCTAAATGAACCCTAACAAATAACCTTACACAATAAAAAAAACAAGAGGGAATTTTCTCTTAATGTTATGAAGTAATGAATGACCAACGATTGAATTATGGGCCCGTGATTCCAGCGGCTGTGATGCATAACAAGAAACAATCATTGGTAAGGCAGGGTAGAGGTGATGGAAGAGGGCGTGGAAGCTAACACTGATTGATTACTTAATGTTAAGAGGGATAAAGAGAGGAGGCGAGAGGAGACTAGGAGAGGATGGGGACAGGAGAAGAGGCTGGGGTAGGAGAAGGCTGACAATAGAGGAATACGGATGGGAGATAAGGGAAAGATAAAAGAAAGGAAGGGAAGGAAATGAATAGGCAGATGGAGAGGAAGGGAATGGAAGGCAGGAGAGGACTAGGATTTTCTAGCACTGTTTTTGAGGGGTTAAGAGGGATAAAGATATGAAGCGAGAGGAGAGGTAGGGGAAGAGAAAAGCAAGGAAGAGAAGGAAATTAATGCAAGCAGATGGAGAGGAAGGGAATGGAAGGGAAGAGAGGACTAGGATTTTCTAGCACTGTTTTTGAGGGGTTAAGAGGGATAAAGATATGAAGCGAGAGGAGAGGTATCATCAATCAATCATTGGGGGCATACGCCGGGGGGCGCGTCGCCTCGCCCACCCTACGACGCCACTCCCGGGGGTCACCACGCGCGAGTTCCCATGCAGGCTCCTTTCCCATACCAAGCAGCTCTCGACAAGGAGAGGAGAGGTAGGGGAAGAGAAAAGCAAGGAAGAGAAGGAAATTAATGCAAGCCGATGGAGAGGAAGGGAATGGAAGGGAAGAGAGGACTAGGATTTTCTAGCACTGTTTTTGAGGGCTGGTTCATCACTTATAAGATGCGTTGTTCCGTGACTCACCGTCCAGCTTGCCTAACTCACACTGAACACCAAATCATATACCATGAAAGCAGTTAAACATGCATGGTGGTGAATGGCATCCAGAAATATAATAATTAAATTTGGCATTTACAAAGGTTCATTAAAATTTCAATTACGCTGAAAATTGCACCGACGATAAATAATTGAAATATAAATATATGAAACAGAATTGTACTATGTGAATTCCCTCATTTGAAAAAGGGCGAATGTGTTGACCCGAACCCGGAGTTATGCCCTGTACGAGACCCGCCGCCACCTACGGGTTCCTGTGGGTTCCTATGGGATATACGGGTTCTTATGGGTTCTACGGGTCTTCCTACAGGTTCCTACGGTTTTCTATGGGTTCTACGGGTTTCAATGGGTTCCTACGGCTTCCAATGGGTTCTTACGGGTTCCTACGGGTTCCTATGGGTTATACGGGTTCCTATGGGTTTTACGGGTCTTCCTACAGGTTCCTACGGTTTCCTATGGGTTCTACGGGTTCCTATGGGTTCTACGGGTTTTCCTACAGGTTCCTACGGTTTCCTATGGGTTCCAATGGATTCCTACGGCTTCCAATGAGTTCTAAAGGGGTTCCTACGGGTTCCTACGGGTTCCAATGGGTCCTTACAGGTTTCTATGGGTTCCTACGGGTCATCCTACAGGTTCCTATGGGTTCCTACGGGTCCTCCTACCGGTTAAACTTTCAGACAAGTGGATAAATATAACATTAGTATGATTATAAGTCCATCTTCTTACTTTTCCCTCATTCTTTCCCTTCTCCTCCTCTCCTTTCATCAACTGGTAACAAAACAACAACAAAATTTTCCTTCTTTGCATTACCACTCCCCTAGACAAGGCATTTGAGAGTGTTTTAGAGCGTTCAACACATGGCCAGATAATAATAATAATAATAACTATAACAACAATAAAAATAACAATAACAAAACGAAACACAATAATAGTTATACTCAACCGTTCCAACAGACCATCCTCCTACTTTACAATACCGCGATCTATCTATACTTTCAATCCATTATGATGGCTTTGGTCGCGCCGCCAACCCGCTGGTCTGTGACGACACATGGGATGCAACAGAGACTCAACCTGCCATTACCTCGAGTAGTAAATGAGCTCAGGGATACACGTTCACGGGCGGCCTCCTGGGCAATGGTGTTTGAAAGGCAAAGGAAATCGATATTATTGGAGGATGATGCTACACGGCAAACAAGCTCCTCTACTTCATCAAGCTCATAGTAACTTATCATGTGGGATATTTCGATCATCCTAATTCTTGCTGGTATTGGCTTGAAGGGAAGGAATGATGATGATACTTTGCAAACTGATTCACTGGCTTTACATATTCTCTTGTTTCCAATTCTGTTTACCTTTTTTTTTAAACTTTTTTTTTGCATAATTTAACCATTTTTTTCTAACATATTTTGGATATTCTGACCTACACTTTTAAAATCATGCCTTTTTTCGATAGTTCTTTCCTTCTTTAATCGAAATAAAGACTAACCGATCCAATTCCAGTATTCCAGTATTTTTTTTTTACCTATTTTAACCATTTTCTGTAACATTTTGGATATTCTGACCTGCACTATTAAATGTTTTCCTTTTTTCGACATTTCTTTCCTCACTTTCATCGGAAACAAGACTAACCGATCCAATTCCACTTCGAAATTTCACACCAGACCAGTTCACGTATATCGCATCACACTTCAACCCTCTTACAAAACCATCCTATTAAAATGCAGCACCGAGGTCTTTGATATATACAGGGGCTTCGTCTGGGCCTGGGTAATGGTTGTGCAATGGGTTAACCCCTTGAGGCCCAGAACGTAATTTCCATTGTAATTTGACGACATTACACGATTTTAGTGAATATAAGCAATATTTTATAGATATGACCTGTTTAGTATCCTTGACCACTAGCTAATTTGGTATATTCAGTTACTTTATGTATTTTCATGGGTTACAACAGACGATTTTATATAGCAAAGGAAAGATCTGGGCGTGAAGGGGTTAAATAGCTTTTGTAATGTATTAGTTAGTGGTGGACATGACAGGAAGGTAGCAAAGGTAGCAAAGGTGGCAAAGGTAGCAAAGGTGGCAAAAGTAGCAAAGGTGACCAGGGAAGAACCTTTGATCCAGTGGTGTCTTCTCAGGGGGAAACGAAGGGTGAGGGTTAGACGGTAAGAGAATAAAATGATAAATGGATGACCAGGGGAAAGTTCGAAAGTTTGTACTGCAACATATATCTATGCATCAATGGCAAGGGTCAGCACGGGAACACGGCGCCAATCACCTGCATACATCTGAATGAATAAATAGATGTGAATAAATTAATGGAACACGTATACTAAATGGTGGGAAGCCTGCAGGGAAATGTCAATACCACAGATCAGTACTTTAGCCCCCCACCCTTCCTCCCCTTTTCACGTCCTACAAACATACCCTTTTTTCCCCTCTAAAGTCCTACAAACACCCTTTTTTTCCCTCTTAAGTCCTACAAACACCCTTTTTTCCCCTCTTAAGTCCTACAAACACACCCTTTTTTCCCCTCTTAAGTCCTATAAACACACCTTTTTCTCCCCTCTTAAGTCCTACAAACACCCTTTTTTCCCCTCTTAAGTCCTACAAACACACCCTTTTTTCCCCTCTTAAGTCCTAAAAACACCCTTTTTTCCCCTCTTAAGTCCTACAAACACACCCTTTTCTCCCCTCTCAAGTCCTACAAACACACCCTTTTTTCCCTCTTAAGTCCTACAAACACCCTTTTTTCCCCTCTTAAGTCCTACAAACACACCCTTTTTTTCCCCTCTTAAGTCCTACAAACACCCTTTTTTCCCCTCTTAAGTCCTACAAACACACCCTTTTTCCCCTCTTAAGTCCTACAAACACCCTTTTTTCCCCTCTTAAGTCCTAAACACCCTTTTTTCCCCTCTTAAGTCCTACAAACACTCTTTTTTCCCTCTTAAGTCCTACAAACACACCTTTTTTCCCCTCTTAAGTCCTACAAACACACCCTTTTTCCCTCTTAAGTCCTACAAACACACCTTTTTTCCCCTCTTAAGTCCTACAAACACCCTTTTTTCCCCTCTTAAAGTCCTACAAACACCCTTTTTTCCCCTCTTAAGTCCTACAAACACACTCTTTTTTCCCTCTTAAGTCCTACAAACACACCCTTTTTTCCCCTCTTAAGTCCTACAAACACCCTTTTTTCGCCTCTTAAGTCCTATAAACACACTCTTTTTTCCCCTCTTAAGTCCTACAAACACACCCTTTTTTCCCCTCTTAGGTCCTACAAACACCCTTTTTTCCCCTCTTAAGTCCTATAAACACACCCTTTTTTCCCTCTTAAGCCCTACAAATACACCCTTTTTTCCCATCTTAAGTCCTACAAACACCCTTTTTTCGCCTCTTAAGTCCTATAAACACACCCTTTTTTCACTCTTAAGTCCTACAAACACACCCTTTTTTCCCCTCTTAAGTCCTACAAACACCCTTTTTTCCCCTCTTAGGTCCTACAAACACCCTTTTTTCGCCTCTTAAGTCCTATAAACACACCCTTTTTTCCCCTCTTAAGTCCTACAAACACACCCTTTTTTCCCCTCTTAGGTCCTACAAACACCCTTTTTTCCCCTCTTAAGTCCTATAAACACACCCTTTTTTCCCTCTTAAGCCCTACAAATACACCCTTTTTTCCCCTCTTAAGTCCTACAAACACCCTTTTTTCGCCTCTTAAGTCCTATAAACACACCCTTTTTTCCCTCTTAAGCCCTACAAATACACCCTTTTTTCCCCTCTTAAGTCCTACAAACACCCTTTTTTCGCCTATTAAGTCCTATAAACACACCCTTTTTTCACTCTTAAGTCCTACAAACACACCCTTTTTTCCCCTCTTAAGTCCTACAAACACCCTTTTTTCGCCTCTTAAGTCCTATAAACACACCCTTTTTTCCCCTTTTCACGTCCTACAAATACATCATTTTTTCTCCTCTTAAAGTAATCGTCCAGACCCATTTTTTCTTTGCATAATTATGTTGAAAGTTCATTCAAAATACCTAATCCACAAAAAAATATTAATTTTCACGCCTTATTTCCCTAAAAACATGACTTTTGTAAAAAGCGCGGGAAAAACAACAGCCACATTCCAGCCGTGGCGCGAAACTTGCTGGCGACGTCACAAGAGGTAAGCCTCTCAGCCCCGCCCGACACAGACACACGGAGACTCTGAGAAAAATGTAGTACTTAGGGAATTTTGGGTGCTTCTGATATATTTTTTGTGCGACACGGCACATACTTGCATCCTGCATGGGCACAGCAAGAAAGCCGTGCCCTTCCTGAGAGCTTAGCACCCATTCACAACCCACACGGCGACGATATATGTGTGCAGACCTTTGGAGCGACGGGGAGCGGCTGGTAGTAGCCAGGGTACTGCAGCCCTCTCATCTGGGTGGCCTTCTACTACCCGCCACTCCCCGCCGCTTCCCGCCGCTGCACACATCTGCACACATATATCGTCGCCCCACAGTTTGCAAATGGGTGCTAAGCTCTCGGTAAAGGCACAGCCCCCACGCTGCACCCACACAGGATGCAAGTACATGCCACATCGCACAAAAAATATATCAGAAACACCCAAAATTCCCCAAGTACTACATTTTTCTCAGAGTCTCCGCGCATCTGTATCAGGCAGGGCTGGGAGGCTCACTGTTGTGACGTCGCCGACCCATGGTGCGTCGTCTGCTGATAAACAGTTGTGTTTTGAGAGCACGGGGAATTTACAGATTTTGAATGTGGATCATTTAAAAACGGGTGACTGGATGCTAAATGTGACAACATATTGTTGATATACTCGATCATGACTACATTTTGACTGCATTAAATCAGGAATGATGAAATGGTCTGGACGATTACTTTAAGTCCTTTGTTGAGTGACTCTGTAATGAATTAATTGTTCAGTTTGCAAGTTTTTTCACGTGTTATAAGTTCTTACCCATGTTTAATACCTTTTTCCTAAACACACACACACACACACACACACACACACACACACACACACACACACACACACACACAGAAAATACACACACAATCATTATAATCTCACACGGAAATATATTCGAATCACATAGATGACACCCAGCTATAGACGCATCACAGATCTCCCAGCCTGACAACCTAATACACCACCACGACTTTTATATTATCCACCCGACAGCGGAACACCCAAGGACGCTCTATCTTTAAAAAGGAAGAGAAACAATCATTCTCTTTTTACCTCAGTCCCTCGAGCATTCAAACTCAACGTTACTTCTTATTTTTAGGGGAACGCTTCACCACTGAGAGAAAAAAAGGTCTCTTAGGACGAAAGACCGGTTATTATTTCTCTGTTTTCTCCTACCTGTACAGGACTCTGGGATTTCATCTACCTCCTCCTC
>JACEEZ010020218.1:70000-72500 GCA_016584305.1 Chionoecetes opilio
ATACAGACATATCACCATTATCATACAGACATACCACCATTATCATACAGACATACCACCATTATCATACAGACATACCACCATTATCATACAGACATATCACCATTTTTCATACAGACATACCACCATATCATACAGACATACCACCATTATCATACAGACTTTACCACCATTATCATACGAGACATACCACCATTATCATACAGAATACCACATTATCTTTACGGGACATACCACCATTATCATACAGACATACCACCATTATCATACAGACATATCACCATTATCATACAGACATACCACCATTATCATACAGACATATCACCATTATCATACAGACATACCACCATTATCATACAGACATACCACCATTATCATACAGACATACCACCATTATCATACAGACATACCACCATTATCATACAGACATATCACCATTATCATACAGACATACCACCATTATCATACAGACATATCACCATTATCATACAGACATACCACCATTATCATACAGACATATCACCATTATCATACAGACATATCACCATTATCATACAGACATACCACCATTATCATACAGACATATCACCATTATCATACAGACATATCACCATTATCATACAGACATATCACCATTATCATACAGACATATCACCATTATAATACAGACATACCACCATTATCATACAGACATATCACCATCACATTATCACCATTTACAGTTCTTAGTTTCTACGTATTATAGTAAAAAGAAACTAGAATGATAACAACAGTAAGATTGGAAGCTTTATATTCTCCAGGGACAGGGTAGCAATTATTACTTGTTGTACTTTATTATGTCAAGGATTATTTTTGTATTCTGTATTTTATTTTGTATTCAAGCAGAGATACCAAACTCTTGTCTGGATTTGTCGTTAATTAAACATTAATTGTGTTAGCCTTGTTGTTACATTAGAAAGAGAGAGAGAGAGAGGAGAGAGAGAGAGAGAGAGAGAGAGAGAAGAGAGAGAGAGAGGGGGAGAGAGAGGGGAGAGAGAGAGAGAGAGAGAGAGAGAGAGAGAGAGAGAGAGAGAGAGAGAGAGAGAGAGAGAGAGAGAGCATTAAGAATGTAACCTTTAGTATGTAAATTACTATACTCCATAATGTTGAATGTAACTGTAAACTGTTACCTAGTATAATTTTTTTTAAATAAGAGAGAGAGAGGAGGAGAGAGAGAGAGAGAGAGAAGGAGAGAGAGAGAGAGAGAGAGAGAGAGAGAGAGAGAAAAAGAGAGAGAGAGAGAGAGAGAGAGATAGAGAGAGAGAGAGGAGAGAGAGAGAGAGGGGAGAGAGAGAGAGAGAGAGAGGGGAGAGAGAGAGGCATTAAGATGTAACCTTTAGTATGTAAATTACTATACTCCATAATGTTGAATGTAACTGTAAACTGTTACCTAGTATAATTTTTTTTTAAATAAGAGAGAGAGAAAAGAGGAGAGAGAGGAGAGGAGAGAGAGGAGAGAGAGAGAGAGAGAGAGAGAGAGGGGAGAGAGAGAGAGAGAGAGAGAGAGAGAGAGAGAGAGAGAGGGGAAGGGGAGAGAATGGAGAGAGAGAGAGAGAGGAGAGAGAACCAGTATCGAGAGAGAGAGAGAGAGAGAGAGAGAGGGGAGACGATGAGAGAGAGAGAGAGACGAGAGAGAGAGAGAGGAGAGGGGAGAGAGAGAGAGAGAGAGAGAGAGAGAGAGAGAGAGAGAGAGAGAGAGAGAGAACCAGTATCAAGAGAGAGATCGCATGTGTCGTCTGTATAGGAAAATATGGTGTTGGTATAGAAGCAAGGAAAGTCTATTATAGGAAACGTAATTAACTCATAAACCTTTCTTTTTGATGTCGTTTGTCAATTTATTGACACGCCAAGAATCGTAAGAAAACCTCGGTGCCGTGACCTTCAGAAAACCTGTGCCGCCCTTCACAACAACACCCGGCTTCTATTCTTATCTACTGTCCTTTTTCTTTTTCTTTACTTCTTTTCTTATATATTCTTCTTTTTCTCTATTCTTCTTTATTCCTTTTTCTTTTTTTTACATATTTTTTTTTCTTCTCTATTTTTCTCTATTCTTCTTTTTCTCTATTCTCCTCTATTCTTTTTTTTCTCTTTCTCCTCTATTCTTTTTTTCTCTATTCTCCTCAATTCTTTCTTTTTTCTATTCTTCTTTATTCCTTTTTCTTTTGTTCTTACATATTCTTTTTTTTCTCTATTCTCCTCTATTCTTTTTTTCTCTATTCTCCTCTATTCTTTTTTTCACTATTCTTCTCTTATTTTTCTCTATTCTTCTTTATCCCTCTTTTTCTCTATTCTTCTTTATTCCTCTTTTTCTATTCTTCCTTATTCCTCTTTTTCTCTATTCTTCTTTATCCCTTTTTCTCTATTCTTCTTTATTCATCTCTTTCTCTATTCTTCTTTATTCCTCTTTTTCTCTATTCTTCTTTATTCCTCTTTTTCTCTATTCTTCTTTATTCCTCTTTTT
>JACEEZ010020218.1:80000-82500 GCA_016584305.1 Chionoecetes opilio
GCGTCTCATTTCTTCCTAGTCCTCTCATTTTTACACTCTGCAATCCAGCATTTTTACCTCACCCACAGTTTCGACAATCCTACTATTTTCCTCCGCCCACAGTTTCGACAATACTATTTTTCTCCATGCTTCGACACGCCCACTCGCCGTCCCACTCGCCCAATCGACGTCCCACTTGCCCACTCGACATCACACTCGCCCACTCGACATCACACTCGCCCACTCGACGTCCCTCTCGCCCACTCGACGTCCCTCTCGCCCACTCGACGTCCCACTCGCCCACTCGACGTCCCTCTCGCCCACTCGACGTCCCTCTCGCCCACTCGACGTCACACTTGCCCACTCGACGTCCCTCTCGCCCACTCGACGTCACACTTGCCCACTCGACGTCCCTCTCGCCCACTCGACGTCCCTCTCGCCCACTCGACGTCCCTCTCGCCCACTCGACGTCCCACTCGCCCACTCGACGTCCCTCTCGCCCACTCGACGTCACACTTGCCCACTCGACGTCCCTCTCGCCCATTCGACGTCCCTCTCGCCCACTCGACGTCCCTCTCGCCCACTCGACGTCCCACTCGCCCACTCGACGTCCCTCTCGCCCACTCGACGTTACACTCGCCCACTCGCCCACTCGAAATCACACTCGCCCACTCGACGTCACACTCGCCCACTCCTACTCGCCGTGAAGGATATTTAATTTCTCTGTTTCTAATTTCAAGGCTTTTTTATTTAGGCGACGTTCGCTTTGGAGCCTGCGACATAAATCATTTTATTGAGTGAAGGGCGCCAGATATCACGGTTCGATGTACTATACCTTTTTACCTCGCGATATATTTTCTCTGCATTATAAATCCCTGCGACAATGGACTGACTGACAGAGACTGAAAAACAATGAGCCACACGCACAAACGCACGTACAAGGACACTTTTAAACGCACACACGTACATAGAATCATAAGAAATCACGTCATCTACCACCACCACCACCATCACAACGCCAACGTATCGCAATAAAACAACACAATTTCATAACCTGAGCTTCATGTAGAGACCTCGAAACACCGAACGTCCACACTGTATCATAAACATTCGATCTCATTTTGCTACCTCAACCCCCCCCCCCCTTCCTCACTCCAAACCCCCGTCATCAAAGGACCTCCACGGGACTAATGCAGCGCCGTAATGCAGCACCACACACGCTGCCGCCCCTCAACCCTGCACAGCGGCAGTTCTCCTGAAGCAAACTCTGACGTGGGCCTCAACTTTTTTTTCCGACGCGTTAAAGCGACCGGAGAAATTATTGGAGCTTACGAGGAAACACACACACACACACGCACACACACAGACACACAGACACACACACAGACACACACACACACACACATGACTATGATGGTCCACATTAGCACATTTGCCACATTAGTGCAAAGTGACTCTCGAGCACGGTGACTGAGCAAGGAAGATCGGGCGGCAGGAGGATTAATGGAGGCACGTGGTGGGACAAGGGCCGCTCAGGAGACCAACAACCTCGGCCCAAGGGAGAAGAGGAAGTTTGAAATAAAGGGAGATAATAATAAAGAGAAATAATAAAAGGGCCACCAAGAAAGTGCTAATGGTGACGAGTGGTAGGAGGAATAACTTGCAAGGGAGGAAAGAATGGAAGGTGCAGGATAAAAATGTGCTTACAAAAAGAAGGAAAAGTTGAGGAGTATAAAAAAATGTGTTTACAAAAAGAAGGCAAAGTAAAATAAGGAATAAAAGTAAGATAAATATGAATAGATGAAAAAAAGTAAAGATATAGCTAATAAAATACATACATAATAATTTTTTTAAGACACCAGGAAACTAATGAATAAACAGGAAGTAAGGAGAGGAGAGAGAAGAGTCGAATAGAGAAGGACTTGCAAGGGCGAAAAGAAGGCAAGGTGCAGAATAACCCAAGGAAACTAAGGAATAAAAAGGATGCAAGGAGAGAAAAGAGCCAAATAACGAAGGACTTGCATGGGAGAAAAGAATGAAAGGTACAGATAAGGATAACCCAAGGAAACTAAAGAATAAACAGGAAGTAAGGAGGAGAGAGAGGAGCCGAATAACGAAGGACTTGCAAGGTAGAAAAGAAGGGAAGGTGCAGAAGGTAAGGATAACCCAAGGCATAAGGCATAAGGATAACCCAAGGAAACTATATAGTAAACATGAAGAAAGGAGGAGAGAGAGAAGCCGAATAAGGAATAACTTGCAAGGGATAAAAGAAGGGAAGATGCAGGATAGCCCAAGGAAACAGGAAGAAACAGGAAGAAAAGAAGAAAAGGAGGAGAAGGAGAAAGGAAGAAAGAAGGAAGAGGAAGAAAGAAGGAGAGGGGAGAGCCGTATAAGGAAGGGCTAACGATAAAACCTTGAAAAAGTCCTACAAAAAAACTAAAAAGGTAAGAGAAACTGATTTTACGTGAAGCCGAGTCATTTTTTAGTTCAGAGTGACAGTGCCCCATTTGTCCCTATTTTG
>JACEEZ010020218.1:85000-87500 GCA_016584305.1 Chionoecetes opilio
CACACACAGACACACACACACAACACACACACATACAGACACACACACACACACACACACACACACACACACACAGACACAGACACACACACACACACACACACACAGGGAAGAAGTGAGGAATGTGAAAAACGTTAGTGAGCTTTTTTGAAATTTTTTCCATAATACCAATACATTGTAATCGGTTTATATATATTTCCTCTCTATAAAAATTGTCCATTCATTTCCGATAATTGGTCTTCAATCGGAAGCACTTTTTCGAGGATAATGGAAAAAAAATAGTTTTATTTTCGATCAAACAATTTCAGTAAAGTTGTTTCAATAAATGTCCAAAGTTCCTCTGAGTAAAAGTTTGTCACAATTTTACAGTATCATAGTGAAACAGCCTAGCATAGTGGAAACAGCATAGCATAAAGCATAGCATAGCACAATAGCATAGTGTAAACTGAAATACAGTATCAGAATCATGTATTACAGATCAGTCAAAATGTAAAACACCAAGATCATAATATCAATACTATTATATGTTAAGTAAGCCTCTTTTTATAACGGCTTTACTTTTTCTTTAATCATTAATTTTGAACTATTTATAAAGCTGCCAGTCACTACAGTCAAATCTAGAAATAGCACGGAATAGATATAGGAAAGAATTAGCTTTTCCTTTATAGCATTACACACCTAACATAACACCACCACACCTAACATAACACCACCACCACCACATCTAACATAACACCACCACACCTAACATAACAACACCACCACACCTAACATAACACCACCACCACACCTAACATAACACCACCACCACACCTAACATAACACCACCACCACACTAACATAACAACACCACCACACCTAACATAACACCACCACCACACCTAACATAACACCACCACCACACCTAACATAACACCACCACCACACCTAACATAACACCACCACACCTAACATAACAACACCACCACACCTAACATAACACCACCACCACCACCATCAACATAAACACCACCACACCTAACATAACACACCACACCAAACACCCACACACCTAACATAACACCACCACCACACCTAATATAACACCACCACCACACCTAACATAACACCACCACCACACCTAACATAAACACCACCACACCTAACATAACACCACCACAACACCTAACATAACACCACCACCACACCTAAATAACACCACCACCACACCTAACATAAAACACCACCACCCCCCTAACATAACACCACACCACACCTAACATAACACCACCACCACACCTAACATAACACCACCACCACCTAACATAACACCACCACACCTAACATAACACCACCACACCTAACATAACACCACCACCACCTAACATAACACCACCACCACACCTAACATAACACCACCACCACACTAACATAACACCACCACCACACCTAACATAACACCACCACCACACCAACATAACACCACACCACACCTAACATAACACCCCACACCTAACATAACACCACCACCACATCTAACATAAACCCCCACCCACCAACACCCCCAACACTAAAACCACCCACCAACAAACCACCCACTCTAACATAACACCACCACCACACTAACATAACAAACACACCACCACCACACCTAACATAACACCACCACCACACCTAACATAAAACACCACCCCCACACCTAACATAACACCACCACCACATCTAACATAACACCACCACCACACCTAACATAACACCACCACCACATCTAACATAACACCACCACCACACCCAACAGAACACCACCACCACACCTAACATAACACCATCACCACACCTAACATAACACCACCCCACACCTAACTAACACCACACCACATTAACACCCCATCACCACACCCACATAACGCCTACATCTAACATAACACCATCAAACACATACACCACACCTACATCTACATGTTATCCTCAGGCGTACTTTCACACTCAAACAAAAAACCGCATTCTTCAAGTTACAGTAAGAGCAGTAGAAATCATCATTACCTATTATTCAACATTTTTCATCCCATCCCGAGCATGAACACCTTATCAAAACTAGCGCGAGAGGAGAAAAAAAAGACTCCAGTTCATTTTCCTTCAAGTTACAGTGAAGAGAAGTGAGGAATATTTCATCTATTTTTTTTTTCACACATTTTTCATACGCCACGTTCCCAAGAGCAATGAGAACACCTGAGCTATCAAGACTTAAAGGGACAGCGAGGAGAAGGTACATTTAAACACGAGGGAGATGAAGCCTTACAACAAG
The DNA here is from genome assembly GCA_016584305.1 of Chionoecetes opilio. Classification (NCBI taxonomy): domain Eukaryota; kingdom Metazoa; phylum Arthropoda; class Malacostraca; order Decapoda; family Majidae; genus Chionoecetes; species Chionoecetes opilio. The sequence goes on from JACEEZ010020218.1 coordinate 87,285, forward strand.
ATAGGCTGGATAGTTATATTAAAGCAAATCTTCAAGTAAATGATACGGGAAGGGTGCAGCCAAATGCATTCAACAGGTGATAAATAGTAAATGATTGGAATGGAGTCAGTCGTTATGTAGCTAGTTAGTGCAGAGTCAATAGGGAGTTTTAAAAGGTGGCTAGATCATTTCATGGATGGGAATGCAAGGTGGATATAGGTAGTGTTAAGTAAAATC
>JACEEZ010020218.1:92500-94892 GCA_016584305.1 Chionoecetes opilio
AGAATGAGGAAGGATGTTTAGGAGGATAAGGAAGAATAAGGAAGGATGTTTAGGAGGATGACGAAGAATGAGGAAGGGGAAATAGGTGAGAGAAAAGGATGGCATAGAGGAAGAGGGAAATTAATAAGAGTATGCAAGTGGGTGTGTGGGGGAGTGTGGCGGAATGATTTGATGTACTTACCAGGAAATGGTGAGGACGTGAGGTTAAGTGGATGAGAGAGAGAGAGAGAAGAGAGAGAGAGAGAGGAGAGAGAGAGAGAGAGAGAGAGAGAGAGAGAGAGAGAGAGAGAGAGAGAGAGAGAGAGAGAGAGAGAGAGCGAGAGAGAGAGAAGAGAGAGAGAGAGAGAAAATTTCGTGTGTGTGTGTGTGTGTGTGTGTGTGTGGTGTGGTGGGTGGTGTGGGGGGTGGTGTGGGTGGTGGTGTGTGGTGGGTGGGTGGTGGGTGTGGTGGGTGGGGTGGGTGGTGTGGGTGGTGTGGTGGTGGGTGGTGTGTGGGTGGTGTGTGTGTGTCCGCAGTATATCAAAAGGAATATCCCAGTGCAGTTAATACACAACCTTTAGGAGGATCACAAAACAACAACAACAACAACAACAACAACACCAACAACAACAAAACAAACCCACTAGATAGTAAGTCAAAGGTACCCTAACAAAACCGAGAGGCATACCACCCTTCCCTTCACGGCATAAATACATGTAAAACGCACCAATGAAGGAGGAAAACCGTGCATAGGATAAAGAATACACACACACATACTATACCATTTCCATCTCCCCCTCAGACCCTTGGGAGACGGTAGTAGCAAAGAGCTAAGATCGGGAACAAAAGAGAGAGTTTATGGTCGTGAAACAGCTGCGTTCGTCGCCAATATATATCGTATTTTGGACGAGGTTTTTTTTCTGAGACTACAAAAAGAAGATTGTGAGATGAGGCGTCAGCGGGCGAAGAGTGAGAGAAGGGGGATGGGACATAAGAACATCAGAACATAAGGAAATAAGGAAGCTACACGAGGCCGCGAGACCTACACGTGGTAGTTCCTGAGTCAAGAGGAAGGGAAAGGGACATAAGAACATAGGAACATAAGAAAATAAGGAAGCTACAAGAGGCCGCGAGACCTACACGTGGTAGTTCCTGTTACTTAATACTACCTACATCTACCTACATACTACCTACATCCACCTTTCAGAGAGAGAGAGAGAGAGGAAGAGAGAGAGAGAGAGAGAGAGAGAGAGAGAGAGAGAGAGAGAGAGAGAGAGAGAGAGAGAGAGAGACTGGGAGAGAGACAGAGAGAGGGAGAGAGAGAGTAAGAAGAAAGAGTCCTGTGAAGTAGGAAGAAAGAGTGAGGAACAGGAGTAATAAGAGAAAAGATCCTTGATACGAATGTGATACGCGAAGGAGGCGAAGAAGATGAGGGGCGCCACAGGACCCGCTGGTGAATGCTAATGAGCGTCTGGCGAATAGTAATGAATGGCTGATGGGCAGAGAAAGGAAGGGAGCCCTGATGGGAGTAAGGAAGGGGCTGGGGAGCGAATGGGACGGGAAGGAAAGGGGGGGATGAAGAGGAAGGATGAGAAGGAAGGAAAGGAAGGGGGATGAAAGGGATGGGAGGAAGGAAGGAAGGGGATGAAAGGGATGGATGGGAAGGAAGGAAGGAAGGGAGGAGGGGGAGGAAGGATGGAAATGGGAAGGAAGGAAGGAAGGGAGGAAGGGGATGAAAGGGGGATGGAAGGAAGGAAGGAAGGAAGGAAGGAAAGGAAAAAGGAAGGGGGGTGAGAAGGGATGTGAGGAGGAAGGAAGGAAGGAAGGAGAGATGAAAGGGATGGAATGGGAAGGAAAGGGAAGGAAGGAAGGAAAGGAGGAAATGAAAGGGGTGTGATGGAGGAAGGAAGGAAAGGAAGGGATGAAAGGGATGGGATGGGAAGGAAGGAAGGAAGGAAGGAGGTGAAAGGATGGATGGGAAGAGAAGGAAGGAAGGAAGGAAGGAGATGAAAGGATGTGATGGGAAGGAAGGAAGGAAGGAAGGAAATGAAAGGATGTGATGGAAGGAGAGGAAGGAAGGAAAAGGATGGATGGGAAGGAAGGAAGAAGGAAGGGGAATGAAGGGATGGAAGGAAAAAGGGAAGGAAGGAGGAAAGGGATGGAGGAAGGAAGGAAGGAAGGAAGGTGAAGGATGGAGGGATGGGAAGAAGGAAGGAAGGGAAAGGGAAGGGAATGAAAGGGATGGATGGGAAGGAAAGGAAGGAGAAGGAAAGGGAGAATGAAAGGGAGTGATGGGAAGGAAGGAAGGAAGGAAGGGAGAATGAAAGGGATGTGATGGGAAGGAAGAAAGGGAAGGAAGGAAAGGGAAGAGAATGAAGGGATGGATGGGAAGAAGGAGAAGAAAGGGATGGAA
>JACEEZ010020218.1:99367-111867 GCA_016584305.1 Chionoecetes opilio
ACGAAGGATTTAGGAAGGCATCAAAATTCGGCCGAAGGTATATGACGAGGTAGTTGTAGAAGTATTGCATCGAACCGTCCTTGATTAAGTCCCTGGAGAGATTCCTTACGCAGCAGCACCAACAAATCCCTTTAAAGGATGAGGAGGAGGAGGAGGGAGGAGGTAAGAATAGAGGAAAATCGAAGATAGAGGAGGGGGGATGAGGAGGAGGAAATAAGAAGTTAATGCCTTTCTTGACGTTTTAGCGAAATCTCATAAGGAAGCGAGATCAGCTTATCTACCGACTCTCTCTCTCTCTCTCTCTCTCTCTATCTCTCTCTCTCTCTCTCTCTGTATGTGTGTGTGTGTGTGTGTTATATAAATCTAAGCGAGGCAATATTTACTCGAACGGGCAGCGCCGGAACTCTTACTCCTACGGCTTCCCTGCCAACCCATAACAGAGACGAACCGGCCACTACGTCGCCAGAGGGGGAAAAGAAAAAAGAAAAAGAAAAAAAGTAAAAAAGCTCCAATTCATCTCCAACTTTCTGGGTCACAGGAGCGAGAAAACTTTTTTTTTTTTTTCTTCGTGAGTGTTGGCAAACGAGTTATGAGTAATCCGTGAAGCGTTTTAGAAAAGAGGTGAAAGGGTGAGAGTAATTTGATTCTTCGATATGGTGTAACTTTCGATGAGTACCAAGGTTTTTTTTTTTTTTTTTTTTTTGTGGGGTGGGGGTAGTGGGGTAAACTTTTTTTTTTTCCCCGAAGAAGGGAGAGAAGGGGAGAGAGAGAGAGAGAAGAGAAGAGAGAAAGAGAGAGAGGAAGAGAGAGAGAGGAGAGAGAGAGAGGGAAAAGAGAGAGAGAGAGAGGAAAAGGGGAGAGGGGAGAGAGGGGGGAGAGAAGAGAGGGGAGAGAGAAGAGAGAGAGAGAGATATTGGCAAGGGCGGCGAATGAGACAGTTACAGGCAGAAGGATTGAAATTCACTTGCATATCATTAAACGCCTCACTTGAATTCCTCTTACGAACAATCCTCTACATGATGCATCGCCCCAACCCATGCATGAGGGAGCCTAATGTTGCAGGAGAGAACTTGCAGAATCCAGGTACAAGTTTAATTCCCGTACCGTGTTACCCCTGGCAGTAGTAGCGTGTCTTAGCACCATCCAGTCACATTGTTTCATCAGCCTGCTTCTATAATGTCTCTCTACCTCATCAGCCTGCTTCTATAAGGACCCTCTACCTCAGCCTGCTTCTATAAGGTCCTCTACCTCCTCAGCCTGCTTCTATAAGGTCCCTCTACCTCCTCAGCCTGCTTCTATAAGGTTCCTCTACCTCAGCCTGCTTCTATAAGGTCCCTCTACCTCCTCAGCCTGCTTCTATAAGGTCCCTCTACCTCCTCAGCCTGCTTCTATAAGGTTCCCTCTACCCCATACTCACTCCCGCTTCTATAGGTCCCTCTACTCCTCAGCCTCTTCTATAAGGTCCTCTAACCTCCTCCCTGCTTCTATAAGGCCCCCTACCTTTCCCGCCTGCTTTTTATAAGGCCTCTACCCCCAGCCTGCTTCTATAAGGTCCCTCTACCCTCAGCCCGCTTCTATAGGGGCCCCCTACTCCTCAGCCTGCTTCTATAAGGTCCTCTACCCCCTCAGCCTGCTTCTTATAAGGTCCCTCTATCACCTCAGTCCTGCTTCTATAAGGTTTTCCTCTTAGCCTGCTTCTATAGGTCCCCCTCAGCCTGCTTCTATAAGGTCCCTCAGCCTGCTTCTATAAGGGCCTCTACCTCTTCACCTGCTTCTATAAGGTTCCTCTACCTCAGCCTGCTTCTATAAGGTCCTCTACCTCCTCAGCCTGCTTCTATAAGGACCCTCTACCTCAGCCTGCTTCTATAAGGTCCTCTACCTCCTCAGCCTGCTTCTATAAGGTCCCTCTACCTCCTCACCGCTTCTATAAGGTTTTCCTCTTCACCTCTTCTATAAGGTTACCTCCTCACCTGCTTCTATAAGGTCCCTCTCCTCCCTCAGCCTGCTTCTATAAGGTCCTCACCTGCTTCTATAAAGGTCCCTCGCCTGCTTCTATAAAGGGCCCTCTACCTCCTCAGCCTGCTTCTATAAGGTCCCCCTACTCCCCACCTGCTTCTATAAGGTCCTCTACCTCCTCAGCCTGCTTCTATAAGGTCCCTCTCCTCCTCAAGCCTGCTTCTATAAGGTCCTCTAACTCCTCAGCCTGCTTCTATAAGGTCCTCTACCTCCTCAGCCCCGCTTCTATTAAAGGTCCCTCCCGTTCTATAAGGTCCCTCAGCCTGCTTCTATAAGGTCCCTCTACCTCCTCAGCCTGCTTCTATAAGGTTCCTCTACCTCCTCAGCCTGCTTCTATAAGGTTCCTCTACCTCAGCCTCTTCTATAAAGGCCCTCTACCCCCCTCAGCCTGTTTCTATAAGTCCTCTCAGCCTGCTTCCCTTTGGTCCCTCAGCCTGCTTCTATAAAAAGGTCCCTCAGCCCGCTTCTATAAGGGCCCTCTACCTCCTCAGCTTGCTTCTTAAAGGGTTTCCCCTACTCCTCACCTGCTTCTATAAGGGTTTCCCCTACCTCAGCCGGTTTCTATAAGATCCTCTACCTACTCAGCCTGCTTCTATAAGGTCCCTCTACCTCCTCCCCCTGCTTTTTATAAGGTCCCCCCTACCTCAGCCTTTCTTCTATAAGGTCCCTCTACCTCCCAGCCTGTTCTATAAGGTCCCTCTACCTCAGCCTGCTTCTATAAATCCTCTACCTCCTCAGCCTGCTTCTATAAAGGGCCCTCTACCTCTCAGCCTGCTTCTATAAGGTCCCTCTACCTCCCCACCTGCTTCTATAGGTCCCTCTACCTCAGCCTGCTTCTATAAGGTCCCTCTACCTCAGCCTGCTTTTTATAAAGGTCCCTCTACCTCAGCCTCTTCTATAAGGTTTCCCCCTACCTCCCCGCCTGCTTCTATAAGGGCCCTCTACCTCAGCCTGCTTCTATAAGATCCTCTACCTCCTCAGCCTCCTTCTATAAGGTCCCTCTACCTCCCCAGCCTGCTTCTATAAGGTCCCTCTACCTCCCTAGCCTGCTTCTATAAGGCTCCTCTACCTCCTCAGCCTACTTCTATAAGGTTCTTCTACCTCCTCAGCCTGCTTCTATAAGGTCCCTCTACTTCAGCCTGCTTATATAAAGTCCCTCTACCTCCTCAGCCTGCTTCTATAAGGTCCCTCTACCTCCTCAGCCTGCTTATATAAGGTCCCTATACCTCCTCAGCCTGCTTCTATAAGGTCCCTCTACTTCAGCCTGCTTATATAAGGTCCCTCTACCTCCTCAGCCTGCTTCTATAAGGACCCTCTACTTTAGCCTGCTTCTACAGTCCCTTCAACCCCTCCTCCCACAACAAACACAACTGGATTCACATCTTCCCATCCCATTCCTCATTCCGAGTGTTCATCTTCTGCTTGCTGTACCCCTGTATGTCTTGCTGGTTCTCTCGTCTGTCTCCTCTTCCTCTCTCCTCTCTTACGCCACATTTACAATCGTGTGGGTGTTCTTGTGTGGGTGTGATTGGGACACTGCTCTCTCCTTTCAAGTGGAAATGTTCGATTGGTTACCGTTCATTGAGTATTACCAGGTGATTTAGCGTCTCTCTCTCTCTCTCTCTCTCTCTCTCTCTCTCTCTCTCTCTCTCTCTCTCTCTCTCTCTCTCTCTCTCTCTCTCTCTCTCTCTCTCTCTCATATATCCATACAAATCAACAATTCCTCCTCTTTCCTTGCCTTCTCATTCCTTTCTTTCCCTGCCTACTTACCTCTCTCTCTCTCTCTCTCTCCTCTCTCTCTCTCTCTCTCTCTCTCTCTCTCTCTTCTCTCTCTCTCTCTCTCTCTCTCTCTCTCTCTCTCTCTCTCTCTCTCTCTCTCTCTCTCTCTTTTCATTATCCAATAGGACTCTCCAGGCAACAAAGACACGTGAATAGCCTATCAAACTATCCACTTTTCATGTCCCTGACCTTTCAATGATATGAAGGATTATTTCCTACTTGAATTCAGAAGCCTCTCATCCTCTGAACCAAAGTATTTTTTATTAATGCAGTAATACCATCAAAACTAAGGACGTGAATTAATATGTTCTGTTGGTAATTACAATATATCAAAACCAGAAATTACGTCTTTGGTATCTATATGTTCTTCAATAACCTCTCTCTCTCTCTCTCTCTCTCTCTCTCTCTCTCTCTCTCTCTCTCTCTCTCTTCTCTCTCTCTCTCTCTCTCTCTCTCTCTCTCTCATAGACTCACATATCTCCTCTTTCCTTTCCTTCTCATTCCTTTATTTCCCTGCCTCCTTATTTATTTTTCTCCCTCAACTCATTACCTCTCTCTCTCTCCTCTCCTCTCTCTCTCTCTCTCTCTCTCTCTCTCTCTCTCTCTCTCTCTCTCTTCTCTCTCTCTCTCTCTCTCTCTCTCTCTCTCTCTCTCTCTCTCTCTCCCCTTCAATGATCTGTATGCACACACTAAGGCACACGAAAGCCTTGAAGGGAACAAAACTCTCCAAAACTTTCATCCTCTGCTTCGCCCTCGTTGATTCTCAGTCCTCGCCCTTCTTATTAGCATACACTTTCCGAATCAATTATTAACTACCAACCTTATGCAACTCTAATATATTCCTTTATATTTATCTACAAGTACATTACACTTCGCATAAACCACGTTAACCCCTTTGGAAAACTGAAAAAAGTAAAATTTGAGAAGTACAAACTCTGCCTCACCAACCTTATGCAGCTCTACGGGTAATATATGCCTTTATATTTATCTACCACTGCATCACACTTCGCATAAACCTCGTATAACCTCACATACTCCCCTTAGAAAACTGATAAAAATGTAAAATTTAGTAAAAACTCTGCCTCGCCAACATTATGCAGCTCTACGCGTAATATATTCCTTTATATTTATCTACCACCACATTACTACCACGTACCACTACACTCTCAGAAATGGGGCGTATATTAAGGGTAGAATTGTTACATCGCACCATCACTACCCTTTTCAAACCCTATGTCCAGGCTGGAGGGTAGATGCTGCCGATTATACCCTTCATCTACCTTTTTTGGACGAGAGGGTTGCAAAAGGGTATATTTGCGTCGATCCGAAAGGGTATATTTGTAAGGGTAGAAAAAGGGTAGCAGTATTTCATCACTACAAATACCCTTTTTCTACCCTTTTCCTACCCTTCTTTTCTAAGAGTGTACCCTTTGGACAACTAAAAAATATATGCCTTTGTATTTATCTACCGTAAAATATTCCTTTATAATTATCTACCAGTACATTACAACCACGTTCATCCCTTAGAAAACTATAAAAAAAAGTAAAATTCAAGTCCAAACTCCACCTCGCCAACTCCAATAGGTGTGAGTCGCTGAATATCTGACAACACGTGTGAGCTTGTGCTTGTATGCAGGGCGGTGTGAACAAGCTCTTACACCGTAGAGCACCCGCGGCTTTTATCCCAGCTGTTATGTACACATGTATGCCTCCGCCTTTGCCAGCTGGAGGTGCAGGAGGCAAGAGGGTGACGGTGCTTCTATGACGGTGGGGATGCTGCTGTTATTTTAAGTTTAACGTTACCCCTCTCTTCTTTTTTCCTTCTCTCTCTCTCTCTCTCTCTCTCTCTCTCTCTCTCTCTCTCTCTCTCTCTCTCTCTCTCTCTCTCTCTCTCTCTCTCTCTCTCTGTCTCTAGTGTGTGTGTGTGTGTGTGTGTGTGTGTGTGTGTGTGTGTGTGTGTGTGTGTGTGTGTGTGTGTGTGTGTGTGTGTGTGTGTGTGTGTGTGTGTGTGTGTGTGTGTGCTGTGTGTGTGTGTGTGTGTGTGTGTGTGGTGTGTGTGTGTGTGACTGTGTGTGTGTGGTGTGTGTGTGTACTGTGTGTGTGTGGTGTGTGTGTGTGTGCTGTGTGTGTGTGTGTGTGTGTGTGTGTGTGTGTGTGTGTGTGTGTGTGTGTGTGTGTGTGTGTGTGTGTGTGTGTGTGGTGTGGTGGTGGTGTGTGTGTGTGTGTGTGTGTGTGTGTGTGTGTGTGTGTGTGTGTGTGTGTGTGTGTGTGTGTGTGTGTTGTGTTGTGTTTGTGTGTGTTGTGTGTGTGTGTTGGAGAAGAGAAAGACGTAAGTGAAGGAAGAAATGAGGGAGTGTGAGAGAAAAGCTGGTTAAGTATTCAGAGATTCTTATTTTTCTATACTATTTTTAACTAAATTTTTGGTTACTCTCTCTCTCTCTCTCTCTCTCTCTCTCTCTCTCTCTCTCGCGCGCGCGCGCTCTCTCTCTCGTATAGTGTTTGTTCTGCTCTCACAATGTCCAGCCACTACATAGGAAATTAATGGGTTCAGGAGGATGAGTACAACCTATGAGAGGCGAACACCAGAATAAAAAAAGATCAGCTATAGAGGTGACCAAGTAATAAGACAAAAAGAACGTTGCATGTGTGTGGTGTGTGTGTGTGTGTGTGTGTGTGTGTGTGTGTGCTTTTGTAATCAGGGAACAAGGGATTGGACTGGATGGCTGTTTGATTTAACTGTTGGTTCGTGTTCATCTATCGTTACGTAGCCTTGTTTTCGTTTCTTTCGTTTTAATCGTCTACCTTAACGAGTGTAACAAATTTGTGTTTTGTTTTAATAATGGTAGTTTGTTTCTAGCTTCATCCACGCTTCGTTACTCAATGCTTAACTCCTTCACGCCCAGATCTTTCCTTTACTATATCAAATCGTCTGTATGAGCCATAAAGTTACGAAAACTAACTAAATATACCAAATTCGCTAGTGGACAAGGATACTAAACAGGACAAATTCATAAAAACATTGCTTATATTCATTAAAAATCATCCAATGGTTGTCAAATTACAATGGAAATAACGTTCTGGGCCTCAAGGGGTTAAAGGCTGCAACACTGAACTTCCTCGTACGCCCAATACATGAATCGTCTCCCAACTTAACAATTACCCAAATGGCAGAACAAATTGTTGAAGAGCATTAATAATACATAACAAGGAGGAAGTCTTTAATTTAATATTGATAATAACCTCCAACCCTCGTTCCTAATCCCGCTCTCCCTCCCTCCTTCCCCCTCCCACAATCTCCTTACCTTCCTTCCCTCTCCTCCCTTCCCTCTCTCCCTCCCTTCTCTCTCCCACAATCTCCTTCTCCTCCACTCCCTTTCCCACAATCTCCCTTCTTCCATCCCTCCCTTCCCTCTCCCACAATCTCCCTCCTTCCTTCCCCCTTCCACGATCTCCTTCCCTTCCTTCCCCCTCCCACAATCTCCTTCTCCTCCACTTCCTCTCCCACCATCTCCCTTCTTCCCTCCCTCCTTTCCCTCTCTCCCTTCCCCCTCCCACAATTTCCCTCCCTCCCTTCCTTCCCCCTCCTACAATCCCTCCCTCCCTTTCCCCTCCCACAATCTCCCTCCTCCTTCCCTCTCCGACAATTTCCCTCCCTCCCCTCCTCCCTCCTTTTCCCCTCCCTCACAATCTCCACTCCCTCCTTCCCTCCCTCACAATCTCCCTCCTTCTTCCCCCTTCCACAATCTCCCTCCCCTTCCTTCCTTCCCCCTCCCACGATCTCCCTCCCTCCGTCCCTCCCTCACAATCTCCCTCCCTTCCTTCCCTTCCCTCTCTCACAATCCCCCTCCCTCCTTCCCCCTCCCAAATCTCCCTCCCACCCTATCCTCCCCTTCCCCCTCCCCCATTTCCCCTTCCTTCCTTCCCCCTCCCACAATCTCCCTCCCTCCTTCCCCTCTCCCACAATCTCCCTCCCTCCTTCCTCTCTCTCACAATCTCCCTCTCCCCCCTTCCCTCCAACACCGTGCGAGCGCTAAGTGTTTCAACAGAGCTCATTTCTAGCGTACCTGACCGACTTTAGCATTTAATTAAAGATAAACATGTAGGCTGGGGCTCACTTTTTCCCCTCTCCCTTTCCCCTCCCCCCCTCGTTCCCCTCTCCCTCTCCCCCTCTCCCCTCTCTTTCCCTCTCCTCTCCCCCTCTTCCCTTACGGCTAGTTCCTTTTTGTGTTGCGATATGCTGATGGTGTGTTGGCCCAGATAATATTTAGACAGTACATTCACGTCCACTCCCGGGGCCTTTGTTGCTACTTATGCGTTACGTCTGTCTTCTTTGTTATCTAAGCGTGTGAGTAAAAGTAGCACAGTAAAGTTAAAGTTTATAGCTTATTCACTGCTGGAGATCGTTTCGCCACAGTAGGGAAGCCTCTTACACGACGGCAGTTATGATAGCAAATAAGAACCGAAGTTTATATACGCCAGAAAACAGAACTGAAAATATGGAATAGTAATAACTCTGTAAAAAAAACTAAATGGTAATAATGGAAAGTAAAACCAAGGACAAAAATTGGTAGGTTAGTGAATGATAATTTTAGGAACGGGAACCAAAGTGAGGAAAAAATGGAAGCAAAGATCAAAGAATAACAGGAGTAGGAAAGGGAAGGGATGGGAAGGAAAATTTTAAAGTCGTAAAAGAAAAGAAGAGAACTGAGAGAAAAAAGGGATTTTAGAGAAAAGGAAGGTTGAAAAGGAAAAATAAGGCTGCAGAAGAGAGAGAAGAGAGAGAGAGAGAGAGAGAGAGAGAGAGAGAGAGAGAGAGAGAGAGAGCGCGGAAAGGATTCAGAAGTAAGGACCAGAGGAGGGCGTCTGTCTCTGGGTCGCAACCAAATATTTCCTCATGGGTGTTTCCGCGTGCAATCTTTAGTGATTTACGCGCCTCGTAAATTCATGCGGCGCTAGTATAGCTTCTGCCAGCGTTAAAGATCATAGCCAATCCGAGGAAAGTTTTTGCGTCGCCACAGAAATTAAGTGGAAACGCAACCAAGTCTGGAAACGCGTAGATTTAAAAAGGAAATAAAGAAAAACTGGTTCACAAAGAGGGTGGTAAATGATTGGAATGGACTCAGTCGCCAGGTGGTCAGTGCAGAGTCAATAGGGAGCTTTAAAAGGAGGCTGGATAAATTCATGGATGGGGATGAAAGGTGGATGTAGGTATATAGACTATGCAGTTCAGTTTTGGTCTCCATATTACAGGATGGATATAGTGTTGTTAGAAAAAGTGCAGAGAAGGATGACCAAAATGATACAAGGGATGCGTAACTTTAGTTATGAGAGGAGATTGAAGTTATTAAAATTACACTCACTCGAGAGACGCAGAGTAAGGGGTGATCTGATAGAAGTTTTTAAGTGGATAAAGGGATTTAATAAAGGAGAGGTAGGAAAAGTTCTTACGACCTTTAACCAGGGTAGAACAAGAAGTAACGGATTCAAGCTGGAAAAGCGTAGATTTAGAAAGGAAATAGGGAAAAACTGGTTCACAAATAGGGTGGTGAATGAATGGAATGGTCTCAGTAGACAGGTAGTTAGTGCTGAGTCATTGGGGAGCTTTAAAGGGGAGCTGGATAGGTTCATGGATGGGGATGAAAGGTGGATGTAGGTAGTGTTAGGTGACAGGAACTACCACGTGTAGGCCTCGCGGCCTCTTGTAGCTTCCTTATTTTCTTATGTTCTTATGTTCTTATGTATATAGTGTTAAGTCACAGGAACTACATGTAGCTTCCTTATTTTCGTAGCTTCCTTATTTTTTCCTTCCGTATTTTCCTTTTGTAGCTTCTTTATTTTTATATATGTTTCTTATGTAACCTTGCCCGTGCAAACCCTCATGAAAAGATGGTTCATATGTTTCAAATGTTTGTGGGCTTTAGTAAATGGAGTAGCGATCATGAGTCCAGTACGTGAGCAAGACAAAGGTGAATAGCCCGAATTCTCCCTCTGCCCTTTACAGCGAGTGTTCCTCCTGCTGTGAAATAAAATAACGACGAGAGCGGATACGAATCTAATGGATGCAACTGGCAAGATATTCTATTCTTCAGAAAAGTGTTCTTCCCAGTCACAGTTTTAGAGGGTAAAGGAGGAGGAGGAGGGAGGAGGAGGAGGAGGAGGGAGGAGGAGGAGGAGGAGGAGGAGGAGGAGGAGGAGGAGGAGGAGGAGGAGAAGGAGAAGAAGGAGGAGGAGGAGGAGGAGGAGGAGGAGGAGGAGGAGAGGAGGAGGAGGAGGAGGAGGAGGAAGAGGAGGAGGAGGAGGGGGAGGGGGAGGAGGAGGAGGAGGAGGAGGAGGAGGAGGAGGAGGAGGAGGAGGAGGAGGAGATAGGATAGATAAAATGTATATTAGAGGAAAAACAAAACATGTTCGCTTTGAATGGGTCATGGAGGTGAATTGATATAAAAAAAATTCTATCAATAAATACGAATCGTGAAAAAAAAGAGTCTATAAAAGAAAACGAAAGATCAGTCACCAACCATCCAACTGTAAAAATAGAAAGACTTTAAAATAAAAATAAATTAAATCCCTTCATACCCAAACTAAACCTGCATCACCTACAATCCTAAACCAGCCTTTTCCCCACGCCAAAAAACACCCAAACCCTCAAACCTATCACAAAGCCTCAAAATATGAAGAAAGCCTATCACAAAACCTCAAAATATGAAAAAAACCTACCACAAAGCCTCAAAATCTGAAGAAAACCTATCACAGAGCCTCAAAATATGAAGAAAACCGATCACAAAGCCTCAAAATATGAAGAAAACCTATCACAAAGCCTCAAAATATGAAGAAAACCTATCACAAAGCCTCAAAATATGAAGAAAACCTACCACAAAGCCTCAAAATATGAAGAAAACCTACCACAAAGCCTCAAAATATGAAGAAAACCTATCGCAAAACCTCAAAATACGAAGAAAACCTACCACAAAGCCTCAAAATATGAAGAAAACCTACCACAAAGCCTCAAAATATGAAGAAAACCTACCACAAAGCCTCAAAATATGAAGAAAACCTACCACAAAGCCTCAAAATATGAAGAAAACCTATCACAAAGCCTCAAAATATGAAGAAAACCTACCACAAAGCCTCAAAATATGAAGAAAACCTACCACAAAGCCCCAAAATTTGAAGAAAACCTATCACAAAGCCTCAAAATATGAAGAAAACCTATCTCAGAGCCTCAACATATGAAGAAAACCTATCGCAAAACCTCAAAATATGAAGAAAACTTACCACAAAGCCCCAAAATATGAAGAAAACCTATCACAAAGCCTCAAAATATGAAGAAAACCTATCTCAGAGCCTCAAAATATGAAGAAAACCTATCATTAAGCCTTAAAATACGAAGAAACTTGACACTCATGACTTATTTTCTCCTCGCGCCATTGTATTCCAGACGCACGCCATCATTTTCCAATCCTCAGTAAGATGGTTTCATAAATATTCAAATGAGCAGAGTATCAATGTGGGCTTTGGAGGTGAGCCAGATTGCAGGATGACACTTGTGAGATGCAGAGAGAGATAAGAGAGATAGAGATAGAGATAGAGAGAGAGAGAGGGAGATTGTTGGTAAGACTAGACTCAGAGCAGCAACACAGACATGATTAAAACACACACACACACACACACACACACACACACACACACACACACACACAGGTGGGCCGCCAAAACTAATTAGTTTACCTGTCTCATAATTCTCGAGCTTGATTTGAGGATTTATATGATATTACGTTTAGATGCGATTAACCTTTTGGTACTATCTGTTTACTGCACAGGTTTACATCTCTCTCTCTCTCTCTCTCTCTCTCTCTCTGTCTCTGTCTCTCTCTCTCTCTCTCTCTCTCTCTCTCTCTCTCTCTCTCTCTCTCTCTCTCTCTCTCTCTCTCTCTCTCTCTCTCTCTCTCTCTAACACCAGTTCGTAAATAAAGTCAATACAAAACTTCAAAATATCACCCAATCAAGTAACAGAAATTTGTTTTGGTAACGGAATTCACAAATAGAGAACACGTGAACAAAATATTCCGGGAGAGAAAGAGGCAATTACAGCGTCTCTTTTATCATCGCCGTGAAATCGAGTTTGGCAATTCTTAACAACTAAAAAAGTAAATAACCAATTAAAATGCTGGTCTGCGAGAAGAACATAATTACCTTTTTTATTGTAAGTCTAGAAATAGAATGAACTCTCTAAGATTAAAGTGAGGCCGCGGGAATACACGTGTGAATTGGCGCAGCGATAAGGACTTAAACTAAACAATGAAGAACAAAAAAAAACTAACTTGACAAAAAAACTTACAAACTTGAAGATACTTTTCTACAACATTTAATATCATTATTTAAACCTGATATACATTTCATACACATTTACATCGATTTTTTTTCCATCTGCCATAGTTTTTTAGTTATTGAAAAAAACGTGATTTAAAAAAAAATCAAGGCTTGAGAACCCCTTGCAAAATTTGCAATATTTTTTGAAAAATAGATTTGCTTGAAAATTTGTTCCTAGCAGTTTTCGGGCATGCTGAACACGAATATGGAGTCAGTTTTCAGTTACAATGATTAGAAGTCCCTATTTCAGCCAATTCACAATGACATGATATTGCCAGATATTTCTTAGAAACCACAAATTAGACAAAACTTACTACAAGACACAGAAATATGATAGA
>JACEEZ010020218.1:124367-154367 GCA_016584305.1 Chionoecetes opilio
CCCGGCAACTGAAAATGATGAATCAGCTGCCTTTTCGGCTTAGTAACCGCGTTGATTCTTCCTCAGAAATGTGTCACATATTGAATATGTTGATTATTGATGTTCAATGGAAGTATTTGATTATATATGGTGCTCATCGATCATCTCATCGGTAGGGGGTTACCGCCCGACGATTTTTCCCCGATGGGGCACACGATGGGGGTGAAATGACGCTGTTCTTGAACCTGTGCAGTCGGGCATTTCCACGCCGGGACCCGATAGGGCACACGACGAGACCTTCTTGCAACTGGCCCTTAGTACCGTTGAAATGTTCATCTTTGATGAGCTGTCGAATTTGTGGACCATCAAACACAACGGCCTTGATTTTTTCAATTGACAGTCCAGGAAATGCCAAGATGATGTACTTCAAACAGTCGCCATCAGTTGACAATGCTTTTACAAATTGTTTCATGAGACCTAGTTTTATGTGCAGAGGTGGGAATATTATTTTCTTCCTGTCAACAAGTGGCTCATGTACAATGTTAGGATCTCCAGGTTTAAGATCAGATCTCGGAGGCCAATTCGTCTGAACCCAATGCTTCTCTCGAGCTCTGCTATCCCACATACAGAGAAAGCAGGGATACTTTGTGTATCCACGTTGTTGACCAAGAAGGAAGGACACCATTTTAAGGTCAACACAGATGATCCAATTGTGTTTGTCATATTGCAATAACTCAATGACTCTCTTTACATCTCCATATTATTCACGAAGACAGACCGAATGCCCAATAGGGACTGCGCCAAACAAATTGCCATTGTGTAGAAGGACACACTTCAAGCTCCGCTTTGAGCTATCAATAAACAATCGCCATTCATTTGGATTGTAGATTGAAAGCCCTAATTCCTTCAGTAAACCAGGAATGTTATGGCAAAACACAAAACCGCTGGCACTTCGAAAGTACTGCAGAAATGTACTTTCTCTGGTTCGAAAGTATGATACCTTCACTCCTTGTTCAAGTATGTTTTTCTCGTTCAGTCTTGATGCTAGTATTTCTGAAGCTTTTTTGGATAGGCCCAAATCACGTGCTAAATCATTCAACTCGTGCTGATCAAATCCCCTACGAACTGAATCCTCGTGAATGTCAAAATCTGCATCATTGCTGTCACTGCGTTCTTCAACATCACTCAGATCTTCTAGAGGAGGTAGTTGTTCGAAAACTGGCACTGGAATTTCAGCTGAATGAGGCTGAATGAGGCTCACAAGTGGAATTTTGCTTATCTGGAGGGTAAGCTGTGGAGAAAAAACTTGACGTGCTAGAAAAAAACTGACTACAGATTTGGAATCAGCATGCCAATTTTAGTCTAAATAAGCTCAAAAATCTAACTCAACAATTCTTTTTTTTCAAATTGTTCCCCAGTGTTATTTATTAGAGTATTATTAGAGTGGAGTATTAGAGTTATTATTACATCTCCGCCACACAGCAAGACGGTAAAGATGGTAAACAACAAAATTTTGGAGAAAGTTAACTGCCTTACAGATTTTCCTTCCTTCCTATAACTTGCTCTCTCAAAAGGGAAACATCAAGTGCTAAATTGGCTTACACACTTTTTCTAACATTCTCTACTTCTTTAGATCATAAATTACGTACACCTATTTTTCATTTACAATTTTATTTCTAACATCCTTTGCTTGAGAACGTAAATTATAAACTTTTTTGTTTAAATATTACCCTTGACCAAGTTCCTTTCAAGGTGGATACAAAAAATAATGGGATGAAAAGGTATGGACCTCACAAAACATAATCATGAGGACGCCAAAGTAATAGGATTCTTTTCGCCTTCATCCTTCCCCTCCCACAAGACTGCGGGAAGGAAAGGTAACGGTGGGAAGGAGGCAGGAAAGGAGCACATAAAAGAGAGAGAGAGAGAGAGAGAGAGAGAGAGAGAGAGAGAGAGAGAGAGAGAGAGAGAGAGAGAGAGAGAGAGAGAGAGAGAGAGAGAGAGGAGAGAGAGAGAGGAGAGAGAGAGAGAGAGAGAAGAGAGAGAGAGAGAGAGAGAGAGAGAGAGAAGAGAGAGAGAGAGGAGATGAGGAGAGAGAGAGAGAGAGAGAGGAGAGAGAGAGAGAGAGAGAGCTAAGGTAAGGAGATAGGGGAGGAAGAAAAAGAGGCAGGGAAAGAAAGGAGTGAGAAGGCAAGGAAAGAGGAGGAACAGAAGAGACATAGCGAGTGGGTGAGGACGTAGGAAAGTAGATAAGAAAAGGACAGGAGGAGGAAAAAAAACGGGATGGGGATAGGGAATAAAGTAGTAACGGAAGGAAGACTGATGAAAGAAAACATTTTTGGTTCTCATCTTTGCACATCACCCCGACAGCCCCGCCCCGCCCCGCCCTTCCCCGCCCCCGACAGCCGCGTCAGGGGGCCGACACCTCCATCACGCCCATACTTGGTCGTGACACTTCGTTAGCCTGGGAAGCTTTGAGTAGCAGCGAAGCACCATTTTTTCACTATAGTAATATGAAACAGATGGAGCTGGAATGTCAATCTAAATGATATTCACTAAAGAAAAAAAATGTCTGAAGAACATACGTCTGTAGAGAATAAGGTTGATTTAATGCCAAAAAGGGAAAATGTAGAGAATACGGTGAGATTATTGCACATTGGCCCGCTATCAATGCTTGTTTGTTGTGTCGATTTAATTTTTTCCAAAGAGGTCACTGAGGAAAGAATAAAAGCTATCTAATATTAAAGGTCGTTAGGACTGAATGTGTATCGTTTCTGTCCTAAAACTCTGCCTCTCCTGAATGCCTTTGAAGGCTCTGGAGTTCACCCATTGAATACAAGTCTTAATTTTTATCGCTCCAACTTCAAGTATATTTTCTTAAAACTACAGAGAACTTAATTAACAAAGTTCACAGCAACAAAGAGCGTAGCATTCTTAATGTTTATGTCCATTCCCATTTATCTTCCCTCTGTACATTTTATAAATGTTTCCTCGTAGCAAAGCCTTCGGTTTTTTGTTTTTTTATACATGATATGATGCTAGTTTTATTTTCTCTTCAAAATTAATGAATTTCATAAAGCAAAATCTTCCTACACTCCTCTCTTATCTGTTTCCCACGTTTACTGCTGAGCCAGACACAGTTTCTCCCTTTAATCTAATGAAATTTCCCACACTGATATATATCTAGCCTCACATAGGTACACACAAAGGCTTGCACTAACTTTGCTTTCAATTACCAAGGCTGGCTAGAAGGGAATGAACCCAACGAAGAGAATAAGATAGCAAGGAGAAATAAGGAAAAAAATATATATATAATAGGAGAAATATGGGCAAGGTTGTGTAAGGAGAGGAAAAGGGGTTATGAAGGGGGGAGAACAAATAGAGGCTAAGTAATGGATGGAGAAAGAGGGGAAGGAGTGAAGGGAAAGTGTTGGGGAGGGGAAGGAGTGAAGGGGAAAGGTGGGGAGAGGGGAGGAGTGAAGGGGAAATGTTGGGGAGAGGGGGAGGAGTGAAGGGAAAATGTTGGGGAGAGGGGAAGGAGTGGAGGGGGTAGGTGGGGGAGAGGTTTAGTGCAACAGGGATGAGGTACGAAGGTGGGCTGAGGAGGTACTAATAATTCTAAAAGCCAGCCTCGCTAAATTAATAGTCGGCCAGCTGCATGGACGCGCCGGGAGCAGCTGTTGCTCGGCCTCCTGATATATTACGCAAAGGAGCAACTCTGCGTTAGTGTGTTTTAGTAGATTGATTCAACGCCCCAAGGCTACTCATCGCTGACAAAGCATCACTTCTCATCTACCTACTTAAATTACATCTCATAAAGCAGTCACGTTATTACATCACTGTTTTTTCTCACTCAGTTAAACGACAAAAATTACAGTTATTCCGACACGTGGCTTAGTTTGAAAAAGGAATTAAATGTACTCCATCGCAAAAAAGGAAAACAAATCTTCAAAAACATTCATACCTACTGAGGAGAATTCAATATAGTATTACATTACAAATATGCTTTAATAGTACGCATTGTCGACTCCTGTACAATTCATTCACGAAAATGCTACCAGAATCAAATCCAGCATAGACTCTGCTAACTCAAGTGAGCGAGCATTCGCGAATGTTCGAGGAGAAAGAAACGGAAGGACGCAATTAGGCCATTTTTTCCGTGCCGACTGATTAACTTTTTTTTTCAGTGTCGCCTGGAGAGCTACACAGCGCTCTTGTCCTAAAACATTTTCTACTGCATTGCTTTGGATTTAACTTCTGATAAAATGAGTACCAGGCAATGACGTTAAGATGAGTCACTTTCTCGTCCATGAATAAGAATTTTTGCTGCAAACTGGGACGAAAAAAACTCAGGAAAAAGTATCAATCTCCTAGAAAAATGTATTTAGCAATTCCTGAGCTCTTGGTACAATTGCAAAGTTAGTTCAATAAGGGAATTAGAAGCGAAAATGAAAATTTAATCTAAATGTATCATTCATGGACATTATTATAATTTGAACACATACTAAATAATGAAGAGCGGGAAGAATAAATTGCTCGCAAATAATTCCGGTGGATTATACAATCTGCCAGAGATGCTTTGTGGTGATTTTATCTCTGATCCTCATCAACATGTCTTTTATGTTTGTATGTGTAAATCCATAGCACTTTTATTTGCTATATCTTAACCCCTTCACACCCAGATCTTTCCTTTGCTATATAAAATCGTCTGTTGTTAGCCATAAAATTACGAAAGCTAACTGCATATACCAAATTAACTAGTGGACAAGGATACTAAACAGGTTATATCTATAAAAAAAAAACATTGCTTATATTCACTGAAAATCGTTTAATGGTATCCAAATTAAAATGGAAATTATTCTCTGAGCCTCAAGGGGTTAACACGTCAAGTAAATAAAAAAAAGACCTGATATCACTGATGCACATTAGAACAAATGAAAAAACGAGAATGACTTTCCTGAAGACTATAAAAAGAATATTCACCATAATAGGCTACACGCTCAGCTTTTTTACCAATTTTTTTTCGTGTTTTTTTGCAAATTTTCACCTGGCCACTATATCACACCTGACGAATGCTGGCTGGACAAAGATCAAGAGAATGTGTTCTGCCATTTTTTCCCCCTTTTCACTCGACCGCTTTCCAAAACTCACTGACAGGTATCGAGTAAAAGAAATGGTACGGCAGTATGGCACACCGGAGGCATTTTATATTTTTTCTCCCTCGTGTACTGCAAGCGATGCTGAGTCAAAAGCTTTGTTGCGAGGTAAAAAGCTTTGTACATATACACCCGACGATTGAATTGGTCACGTAAATACTGGTCCACTTGTCAGCTACGCCCTTGCAAAAAGGTAAACTCTTTCTTTTACAGGTATAGATAGATAGATACTTTATTGACCACAGCATACAATTTATATAATCATAATAACCACGATATCTGGTCCAACAAATTACGTTATCAATTATTGAGCTTACGTTGTAAAATACATGAAACACATGACACAAACTCATGAAACGCATAAAACATTTAAATACATTGCACAAATACATCACAAAACACAAACGTATGAAACACATGACAAAGACAAACATATTGAAAAACTTTAACACATAAAACACAAAACACAGGACACACATAACACAAACACTTGAAACACAAAAACATAAGACAAAAAGCACAAACTACATGACCCAAAAAACAAATTTATATCATGAAACACACACACACACACACACACACACACACACACACACACACACACACACACACACACTCGTTCCCATATAAATTATAAGCATCGGGAAATCGTTACCACATGTCAATATCACGGAAAGTAATCAGTACTAATCACCCTACCAAACACGTGCCTCGTAATATTCCACTAGATTATTTTAATTAAGCGCACACTGGTCATGAACGTAAAAGAAAACTATTTGAATGTTAAAAATAAAGAGAAACTAGAAACATTTAACTCCCTCACAGGCCAGTTTCTAAGCGACTATAATACCTGCAGTGTTATCGCACTCCGCCGCTAGATAAAAGAGCCACATTATCGCAAACACATAAATAGACTCTTATCAGCCCCTAAAACCAGATGGCAGACACCCTATGTTCCATCGCTGAGCCTCCGCTGAGTTTTTTCCTCTTTATCTTACTAGTCTGTATGTGTATGTCTATTACCCTCGTTTTATAACCCAGTAGGCTAGTTGTACATATAGCCTAGTTTTATATTATATTATACAGGGTCTGTTGATCACCGTGGCTATACTCATGTGGTCCTGTCTTCATATTATGTGCATATGTGTGTGTATGTGTGTGTGTGTGTGTGTATTCATCTAGTTGTATTCATCTAGTTGTATTTTACAGGGCCTGAGCAACGCTCGTATGGCACCGTCTCCATATCAACATTTATTTTATCATTCATCCTTAGTGCTTAGTGTTGGCCGAAGCCACCACCCCGGGAGGGAGGTCACAAACCCCCGGCTAACACCCGGTACCCATTCACTGCTGGGTGGACAGGGGCTCGGGTTTTTTTAAGAAGACCGCCCGTCTGTCTTCGCTCCGCCCGGGATCGAACCCGGGACTTCTCTGTTGTGAGCCGAGCGTGCTATCCCTTACACTACGGAGTTCCCCAGTGTGTGTGTGTGTGTGTGTGTGTGTGTGTGTGTGTGTGTGTGTGTGTGTGTGTGTGTGTGTGTGTGTGTGTGTGTGTGTGTGTGTGTGTGTGTGTGTGTGTGTGTGTGTGTGTGTGTGTGTGTGTGTGTGTGTGTGTGTGTGTGTGTGTGTGTGTGTGTGTGTGTGTGTGTGGGAGGGGACTCCTGGGAACCCTACAGAGGGAACTCTGTAGTGTAGTGGTTAGCACGCTCGGCTTACAACCGAGAAGTCCCGGGTTCGATCCCCGGGCGGAGCGAAAGATAGATGGGTGGTCTTTCTTAAATCCCTAGCCCCTGTCCACCCAGCAGTGAATGGGTACCGGGTGCCAGCCGGGGGTTTGTAACCCCCCCCCCCCCCCCGGGGTGGTGGCTTCGGCCAACACTAATATGCAGCAGCGGTAGATCACTATGGCTCTGAGGCATTATCCTCTAAACAAAACAAACAAGAGAAACAAGAGTGTGTGTGTGTGTGTGTGTTACCAAACCCACTGAATTAGCGAAGACGTGAATCATATCGTACGTAACGTATACACTTGCGGCTAGACGAAGGTGTCTTGTTATAGCCTTGCTTAATTAAACCCCCATATTTTCATAAGGTAATAATTCCAGTCAATAATAGGCTGCTAATACTACTAATAAAGAATAGTAATAATAACAATGATGATAATAATAATGAGGATGATACTATTAATTCAGAACCCATTAATCTTTCCTATGATACAGTAACATCCATGCCTGTAAACCATCTCCTAAACCTTTACTCTGAATATCTACCAATGTGGAATAACAACGAACATGAATTATTAATATTGCACTCGTATTGTTTTAAAGGGAGGGAAGGCGGAGTGTGGCGGGAGGAGGTTGTGGAGGCGGCAGAGAGGTGGGAGGGTGGAAGGAAGGAGGGAGGCTGGAGGGCGGAAGGAAGGGAGGAAGGCGGGAGGCGGAGGCGGGAGGAAGGAGGGAAGGCGTGGGTGTGGCGGGAATGTAAATTTTGAGGAGCCTAATGGGTGCGCCGGCAGGAAATATGATATAACAGCCGTCTCTGTGCTACTGTTAGGATGCAAGACAGAAGAATATGAAGGGTTGATGGCAGGAATGGGTATTATATAACTAGAGGAGTGATGAAAGGGTGGGATGTGGTGCGCAGAAGTTACCGAGTGAGTGAGTGACTGAGGAAAAGTGATTGACGGCAAGACGCAAGTAACCCGCGGGGATAGAATTTGTAGCTATCAATTACATTAGCATACTTATCTTACTTCCATAGCTACGCACAACTATCCTCCTAGTGCACTGATATATTTTGATGGTTAATGCATATCAGTAACGTGCTACATCGCCACTCTGAACTTTACACTAATCAAAAGAAAATGAGTTGGAATAATAACGTCATGGCAACTCAACTTCACGCCGGACATACCACATGCCAGCTTCCGCCAAATCTACGAAATGACATAACCACTTTGTACACCCAGAATTACATGTTGTACTTACCTAGACGAATAATACAGTCAGGGAGCAAGGTTTTAGAGGTCACAGGATCAAGGCAATCGCTCTTACGTCTAGAATTCACACCACATAACAAGATATTACTTACACACCACCGCGATACTTTCAAAGATGCTCGCCTAGCCACCCACCGTCCGCCAGCACACGCGTGGATTACCTAACACCACTCATTGCACTCAAACCATCACTTATTCACGTATTTCCCGCATATAAACTCGCATACATATTGAATTAATCTCACTTACCCGTAAATTAGTGGTTATACAGCAAGACAATCAGTGTAGCGTGGTTCTTGGTAGAAAAAGAAGAGTGGTGAGGCCGGAGAGGAACTTGGAAGGCGACACGGCGGGAGACATACCGGTGAGTTGCATCACTTTTCGTTGTTTGTACAGCTTCTAAGTCACTTTTTGCACTATATCCAGGTTCAGTATATCCTTCGTACCATCCCTGTGTTGCCTTGTTCTTGCCAGAGAAGCGGTGTAGTTCAATCACGTTCCTTGAGGCGAAGTACACACACACGCGGCTGTGTGAAGGGTACACACAAAATGGCCCGCCTTGAGTACTCCTTGCCTCCCTCAGTACCTACTACCCTCACCCTCCTCCACACGCTAGTTATGTCACGTGATTTTTATGATTGTTATGTGTTAAGTACTTGCCGTTTGTTATTTTTATACATATCCCTACATGAAAAGTGTCTTCTTGGCTTACATTGTGTGTTTCGTAACCTGCAAATTATACGATAAGCATGTTTTTGTTGGCAATGACGTATCGGAGAAGAGTATTATCCACTAAATTAATGTTTATTGTAATAGGCCTATGTGTTTTCACTATATCATTGAGCTTGTACTTACGGTTAAGTAGGAAGATGGATGTGGAATCACGCGTGAAATGAGTTGTCTATTGAGTACCGACATATATTACATCAGAAACCTATAGAAAACAGTTTTATAGCAGCCTAGTACTTATATCAAAAGCTAGATTTATACATAGGTATACAAACACGTATATCACCCTACTTATTGTGTCATAGACGTAAATTCAAGCGTACAAAACAGGCGTGTGAAATATTTGCTTTAAAGTTTTCTGGCAAAGTAAATAATTGTCATCGTTGAGAGCCTAAAAGTGCTTTGTTTGTGGCAATGAATTATTTAAAAAAAAAAAAATTTACCTTGAAGCCTTAAATAAAAGTACTCGCTACAAACTACTATGTCCGCCGTGAATGAGTTCAGTCACGTTAAATAAGGATTCATCAGGCGCCGAGACTTTCAAGTTTTAGTTTCAGAGAAGTTGAGTTGAGAGGTAGGCACACTTTACAGATACAACAATAATATCACAGTATCTCTTCATAGTTATTTACTAAGACGTTAAATAGGTCGGCATTGTTTTTCTTTTCTAACGAGACCAAATAGTTTTTTCTGCTTACATTAATGTCTTTTAGCTGATTTATATGTGTATACAGTGACATAATATGAATTTGTGAAAGCTTATGTACCATGAGATTGCCCCTGCACTGTATATATTCAGGAACTACCACGTGTAGGTCTCATGGCCCATTAATATTGTAGCTTCCTTATGTTCCTATGTTCTTATGTATATGAAATGTCTTATGGAATAGGTACTTGCTAACTCACTGCGAGAATCCACGGAAACAGGCACGCGTCTGCTGCACAAAACCTGTGTCTGCCGTGGTAGTCGTGACTCGTGACTTGAGGTCGATAGAAGGCCTAAACACCACCGAGCGTCAGGCATAACAGGATAATAAGTTGCTTGAAGGTAAAGGTCATGCATGCATCCGCCCGGCTGGTCGATACCCTACCTATCATAGCCTAACTTTTGCATCGCTTTTCGCCTTTCCTCCACCCCGATAATTCCCTATCGATTACTGTTTTATTATGAACTTCTTTTTTCGGGCCTCCCAAAGCCTGAGCTCCTTCCATTACGGGTGGAACAAATCTTAAACAACAACAACATTGCTTTTAGGAAGAAACCCAAGACTATAGACTATAGTTAGTTTACTTGTTTGGTGCATAATTCAAACGGAGTCCTTTTTTTCATAAGTTGATAGGCTATTAAGATTGACCATAGACCACTGTATACCTGGACTCTTTCACGTGATAATGTTTTGAATTGCGGGGCTGCATAGGGGCCCGCGGGGCGCCCGACAAAGAGATATAGTGGTCTATGGACTATCATATAGACTGGTTTATCAGTATATATGATATACTGTAATCTTCGTAAATGTTTGTTCTATAATATTATCACATAAAAAACAGTAAAACACGCTAAAGAAATGCCATTACGAGACTATGAAGAAATATGCATGAACTTAATATTCACATAACTCTTCACCATTTAAAACTTTGCGAGTCAACTTTTATAATGAAGAGTATCAATAGAAGCGCAATTGTATTAGCTTGCCATTGCTATATTTCGTTATCTGATAAATTAATTAAAACCATGCATAAATTAGCGTTAAATAAATAAATAATATCATCAATCGGGTAATTTTCCCGATTGATGATGTTATTTATTTACTTATATATTTTGTTTCCTGATAAATGAATTAGTACCGTGTATAAATTAGCGTTGACTAAATAAATAACATCATCAATCGGGAAAATTACCCGATTGATGATTTTATTTATTTAGTTAGCGCTAATTTATGCATGGTTCTAATTAATTTATCAGTTAACGAAATATAGCAATGGAAAGCTAATAAAATAGCGCTTCTATTGATACCATTCATGATAAAAGTTGACTCGCAAAGTTTTAAATGGCGAAGAGTTGAAGTGAATATTAAGTTCATGCATATTTCTTCAGAGTCTCGTAATGGCATTTCTTTAGCGCGTTTCACTGTTTTTTATTTGATAATATTATAGAACAAACATTTACGAAGATTACAGTATATCATATATACTGATAATCCAGTCTATATGATCCGTATATGTATATATGAATCTGAGCGGCCCTCCGACTTCGGCCCCTTGTGCGACAGGCCGATATTCCGTGCGCAGTCCAGGTAGGTATACAGTGGTCTAAGGATTGACACTTAAGAAATTAATTTTTGCCTTGTAAATCTTAGCCACCATGCATTGTTTTTTAGCTTTTTTTCTGCGGTCCCCCTTCAAACAGACAAAAAGAAACGTACATGAAGCTCGTTTCTTATTCCCGTATCATAGCAAAATAATCTTACATAAAGGCGGCGTCACACTAGCACTTTTTCCGTCTACTTTTTTCAGCAACTTTCTACAAAATAACAATTTTCTGACTGCAAGCCGTCACACACACAGAATCGTTCGCCTGCATCACCAGTCAGCTGTTCGACTGTAAACAAACATGGTTCTTTGTGGTTTGTGGTTTAACCACTTTGTGGTTAAGATTAGGTTATGTTTCATTAAAACCTATAAGGTTAGGTTATGTTTCATTAAAACCTATAAGGTTAGGTTAGGTTTTATTTAAATTTTGGTTAGGTTAGTTTCATTAAAACCAATAAGGTAAGGTTAGGTTTTTTTTTTTTTTTTTTTTTTTTTTTTTTTTTTTTTCTTTCTTTCTTTGCGCAAAATAAAATGATCTCCATTACAACACGCACCTATTGTAGGCCAAGAATAAATAGTCTTTGTCTCTGAAAACGACCGCGAAACTCTCGTCCATTATTACCGACGGTTATAATTACGTGCCTTGTAATGCATTAAGTTGTAGTAGAACAATTTCTTTCATGACATCGTAAAAAAAAAGTCAGCCGAAAGGCTTGTGGAGCCCGCCAACTTGTGCGGATTATGCACCCAAAAACATAGTTACCGAAATAAGAAATTTAGGTAGTACTTATTACTTCTATTGCCGTTTCTTTAGCTGTGTTTTCCTGTGCCTGTATGTTTGTTTTTTGTGCAATGAATTTTCTAAATTCAGATAAGTGAGGTTAAGTTTTGGTTAGGTTAGGAGGCATTCATGATTCTTAACACCACTGTGTGTCTGGTGAGTTCAGAATGGGGTAGAAAACCTTTTCCCACACTCTAGGCATTCATGGTTCTTAACACCACTGTGTGTCAGGGTGTGTCTGGTGAGGTCACTCTTTGTAGTAAATCTTTTCCCACACTGTAAACATTCATAATTCTTAACACCACTGTGTGTCAGGGTGTGTGTGGTGAGGTGACCCATTGTAGCAAATCTTTTCCCACACTCTAAACATTCATAATTCTTAACACCACTGTGTGTCACGGTGTGTATGGTGAGGTCACTCTTGCTAGTAAATCTTTTCCCACACTCTAAACATTCATAATGGGCCCCAGACATAACTACGTCACGGTTTGTTTACATCGGTGCATTGTGGGGATAAGGCGGGGTCGCCGCGGGTGGACCTACGAAGGGAAAACTACGGCGATGGAGGAATTTAGAGTTATTTTGCGCGAAATTGATATTCCAGGTGCTATATTACTGTGCTCTGTTCGCGCTGACAACACTATAGAGAAGACCTGAGGTAATGGCTGATGTGCAGAGGCTTCTAAACCAAGAAAACAGAGTCATAACAGAGCCTCGTCAAAAGGTAAGCAGCTGGTAGGTACGTAATGTGTCCCTACTACTTGCTTACTTCTTAATGAGACTCTGCTGTGACTGTTTTCCTGGTTTAGAAGCCTCTGCACATCAACCATCACCTCAGGTCTTCTCTATGTTGTCAGTGAGCACGGAAATATAGCACTTGGAATATCAATTTCGCCCAAAACAACTCTAAATTTTTTCATCGTCGTAATCTTCTCTTTGTAGTTTGTATACATATTCATGGTTATGATAGTATTAAAATACCTATTAAATTTGAGTTCCTTTTTGTTGTCTTTTCTCATAATAAGTAGGGTATTATTCTAGTGTTTGCCCATACTCCCCTCTCCCACAGAACAAGCTTGGGGACCTGGGGAATGCGGGATTTTTAGCTGGGGTACAAAATATGCGTCGCAACCACATAGTTTTTGAGTTAGGGGTGTTGTAAAAATTTGCCTAGATCAAGGGAAAATTCATTGGATTTCTTCTGAGTCCAGAAACGTGTGAACCTGACGATCCTCACAGAATGATGACCGAAGTGTCGAGAACACCCCCAACCTCCCGCTAGGAGGTTAGGTTATATTTGGTTAGGTTAAGGTAGGTTATATTTGGTTAGGTTATATTTGGTTAGGTTAGGTTTAGTTAGATTTGGTTTGGTTAGATTGGTTAGGTTAGATTTGGTTAGGTTAACTTAGGTTATATTTGGTTAGGTTAGGTTAGGTTAATTTTGGTTAGGCAAATTTCTCTAGATATAAGGTAATTACCCTAGATCTAGGGAATTTTACCCCCCCATACACAACTCTTAATAATGTGTTTCCGACGCATAATTTGTTCCCCACCCGAAAACCCCAAATTCCCACAGGTCTCCAAACTTGTTTGGTAAACTTGGGAGAGTATGGGCAAACACTATAATTTTATATGTGGGGTTTAATATTTAATGTGGGGTTTTCGGGTGGGGAACAAATTATGCGTCGGAAACACATAATTTAAGAGTTGTGTATGGGTGGTAAAATTTCCTGGATCTAGGGTAATTACCTTATATCTAGAGAAATTTGCCTAACCAAAATTAACCTAACCTAACCAAATCTAATCAAACCTAACCTAACCAAATCTAACCTAACCAAATCTAACCTAACCTTCTAGCGGGGGGTTGGGGGTGTTCTCGACACTTCGGTCATCATTCTGTGAGGATCGTCAGGTTCACCCGTCTCTGGACTCAGAAGAAATCCAATGAATTTTCCCTTGATCTAGGCAATTTTTACAACACCCCTAACTCAAAAACTATGTGGTTGCGACGCATATTTTGTACCCCAGCCAAAGAGCCCGCATTCCCCCAGGTCCCCCGCATTCCCCCCACCAGGTCCCCAAGCTTGTTTTGTGGGAGAGGGGGAGTATGGGCAAACGTGCACTAGAATAATACCGGGAATTTTACCCCCTATACACAACTCTTAAATTTTGTGTTTCCGACGCATAACTTGTTCCCCACCCGAAAACCCCGCAATACCACAGGTCCCCAAACTTGTTTGGGGGAAGTGGGAGAGTACGGGCAAACACTAGAATTTTACCAAATTCCCTAGATCTAGGGTAATTACCTTATATCTAGAGAAATTTGCCTAACCAAAACTAAACTAACCTAACCTAACCAAACCAAATATAACCTAAGCTAACCTAACCAAATATAACCAAACCTAACCTAACCTAACCTAACCAAATATAACCTAACCTCCTAGCGGGAGGTTGGGGGGGTTCTCGACACTTGGGGCATCATTCTGTGAGGATCGTCAGGTTCACACGTTTCTGGACTCAGAAGAAATCCAATGAATTTTCCCTTGATCTAGGCAATTTTTACAACACCCCTAACTCAAAAACTATGTGGTTGCGACGCATATTTTGTACCCCAGCCAAAGAGCCCGCATTCCCCCAGGTCCCCCGCATTCCCCCCACCAGGTCCCCAAGCTTGTTTTGTGGGAGAGGGGGAGTATGGGCAAACGTGCACTAGAATAATACCGGCAATTTTACCCCCTATACACAACTCTTAAATTTTGTGTTTCCGACGCATAATTTGTTCCCCACCCGAAAACCCCGCATTCCCACAGGTCCCCAAACTTGTTTGGGGGAAGTGGGAGAGTACGGGCAAACACTAGAATTTTACCAAATTCCCTAGATCTAGGGTAATTACCTTATATCTAGAGAAATTTGCCTAACCAAAACTAAACTAACCTAACCTAACCAAACCAAATATAACCTAAGCTAACCTAACCAAATATAACCAAACCTAACCTAACCTAACCTAACCAAATATAACCTAAACTCCTAGCGGGAGGTTGGGGGAGTTCTCGACACTTGGTGCATCATTCTGTGAGAATCGTCAGGTTCACACGTTTCTGGACTCAGAAGAAATCCAATGAATTTTCCCTTGATCTAGGCAATTTTTACAACACCCTTAACTCGAAAACTATGTGGTTGCGACGCATATTTTGTACCCCAGCCAAAAATCCCGCATTCCCCCAGGTCCCCAAGCTTGTTTTGTGGGAGAGGGGGAGTATGGGCAAACACTAGAATAATACCCTACTTATTATGAGAAAAGACAACAAAAGGAACTCAATTAATAAGGTATTTTAATACTATCATAACCATGAATATGTATACAACCTACAAAGAGAAGACTACGACGATGAAAAAAATTCGAGTTGTTTTGGGCGAAATTGATATTCCAGGTGCTATATTTCCGTGCTTGCTGACAACATAGAGAAGACCTGAGGTGATGGTTGATGTGCAGAGGCTTCTAAACCAGGAAAACAGTCACAGCAGAGTCTCATTAAGAAGTAAGCAAGTGGTAGGGACACGTTACGTACCTACCAGTTGCTTACCTTTTGACGAGGCTCTGTTATGACTCTGTTTTCTTGGTTTAGAAGCCTCTGCACATCAGCCATTACCTCAGGTCTTCTCTATAGTGTTGTCAGCGAGAACAGAGCACAGTAATATAGCACCTGGAATATCAATTTCGCGCAAAATAACTCTAAATTCTTCCATCGCCGTAGTTTTCCCTTCGTAGGTCCACCCGCGGCGACCCCGCCTTATCCCCACAATGCACCGATGTAAACAAACCGTGACGTAGTTATGGGTAGGGTCCATTCTTAACACCACTGTGTGTCAGGGTGTGTATGGTGAGGTCACTCTTTCTAGTAAATCTTTTCCCACACTAAGCATTCATAATTCTTAACACCACTGTGTGTCAGGGTGTGTGTGGTGAGGTCACTCTTTGTAGTAAATCTTTTCCCACACTATAGGCATTCTTGATTCTTAACACCACTGTGTGTCAGGGTGTGTTCGGTGAGTTGACACTTTGTAGTAAATCTTTTCCCACACTCTAAATATTCATAATTCTTAACACCACTGTGTGTCAGGGTGTGTCTGGTGAGTTCAGAACGGGTATAAAACCTTTTCCCACACTCTAGGCATTCATGGTTCTTAACACCACTGTGTGTCAGGGTGTGTATGATGAGGTCACTCTTTCTAGTAAATCTTTTCCCACACTCTAAACATTCATAATTCTTAACACCACTGTGTGTCAGGGTGTGTGTGGTGAGGTGACCCATTGTAGCAAATCTTTTCCCACACTCTAAACATTCATAATTCTTAACACCACTGTGTGTCAGGGTGTGTATGGTGAGGTCACTCTTTGTAGTAAATCTTTTCCCACACTCTAAACATTCATAATTCTTAACACCACTGTGTGTCAGGGTGTGTGTGGTGAGGTCACTCTTTGTAGTAAATCTTTTCCCACACTAAACTTTCATAATTCTTAACACCACTGTGTGTCAGGGTGTGTGTGGTGAGGTCACTCTTTGTAGTAAATCTTTTCCCACACTCTAAACATTCATAATTCTTAACACCACTGTGTGTCAGGGTGTGTGAGGTGAGGACACTCTTTGTAGTAAATCTTTTCCACACTCTAGGCATTCATGATTCTTAACACCACTGTGTGTCAGGGTGTGTTTGGTGAGCTGACTCTTTCTAGCAAATCTTGTCCCACACTCTAAACATTCATAATTCTTAACACCACTGTGTGTCAGGGTGTGCTCGGTGAGTTGACTCTTTGTAGTAAATCTTTTCAATCGAGTCATGCGAGAGACTGTTGGCTGTTATATAGAACCGGCTTTTAAATGTATCTACATGTACAATAGTCACTTGAATATTTATAATACTTTTAAACGTATTGAATTATAATTTGCAAAATCTTACTGATTTATATCGAATATCTTTAGAGTAATCACTATGGATTTTGATTTGACTAAGAAAGTTGACTTCAACTTTCCATATCAAGACGATCACGAGCGACTGACTCAGACTGACTGATTCAGACGGACTAACTAGTCAGAGCGAGAAAAAACTAGTCAGCGAGAAAAAACCAACGGAGATCGACTAACTAGACGGAAAAAGTGCTAGTGTAACGCCGCCTTTAGCACGAGAATTCTACCTCAAGGTAAATACTCATTGCTGTTCCTCACTACGCCTTTCACAGACCGACAGCTTGCCCTTCTTGTACGCCGGTTAATGGATAACCTCAAGAGGGGAGGCATGGGGGAAGGGTCCCTGTCGACTACTTAACCCCTTCAGGCCCAGGTCTTTCCTTTGATGTATAAAATCGTCTTTTGTTAGCCATAAAATTACGAAAAATAACTAAATATACCAAATTACCTAGTGGAAAAGGATATTAAACAGGTCCCATCTATAAAACATTACTCATATTTTTTATAAAATCGTCTAATGGTGGCCAAATTACATTGTAAATCACGTTCTGGGCCTCAAGGGGTTAACAAGCAGCCAGTATTAACGTGGAATACGTTGTCCGAATTGAGCATCCATTTGTTTATCTTTTGTATTCCCCAAAGGATGAGATCAGAGAGGCTTTCATATGCAAAGGATGACATGCATGTAATTATCTCGCGTTTATTAATATCATGCACATCCTTACGTAAAACAGCCTCCATGAAACCGATTATTGTTTTTCACCTAGCGGTACTTCATGCCATAGTTTTTATCTACTGTGCATGAAAGTTCTCGGCTATAATATGCATGAAAGTTCTCGAATTAACCTTGAAATGTTGTCCACCGCGAGAAAAGAAATCCTTGCAGCATCTAAACCAGTGATGAAGTTTTGATGATACACATTTATCCGTAAAGCGCTTTAATTAAGGCCAACGTATGATATTAATCCTCTCTCTCTCTCTCTTCTCTCTCTCTCTCTCTCTCTCTCTCTCTCTCTCTCTCTCTCTCTCTCTCTCTCTCTCTCTCTTGTGCAATATAATAATCAAATCCTGTGTTGAAACAATGCAGACGCGCAACACAGAGTTATTGCAGTGAATAGAGATGCATTCATTAGTATATATTTTATTTATTAAAACAACTAAATTATTATTAAAGACTCGTTGATTACTTTTTCACCGCCCAATTACAGCCCTTTCAAAATTTGCAAAAATAATGAGGGGGAAAATAAAGTCTTGTCATGTAGATTATAATAGTTCTTTACGCGCGTTTACCTAATGCTTCACAAAATTCGTTGGCAAGAACATTCCCGTGTTTGCAATGCCGCCTGTTTCATCACTGTAATGACGCACTGGTATGTCATTGCTCTCGATTTTACTACA
Source organism: Chionoecetes opilio (assembly GCA_016584305.1). Lineage (NCBI taxonomy): Eukaryota > Metazoa > Arthropoda > Malacostraca > Decapoda > Majidae > Chionoecetes > Chionoecetes opilio. The sequence goes on from JACEEZ010020218.1 coordinate 142,686, forward strand.
CACACACACACACACACACACACACACACACACACACACACACAGAGAGAGAGAGAGCGAGAGAGAGGCATGGTGTCAGTTACCTTCACACACACACGCACACACACACATACACACACAGAGAGAGATAAGATATAAGATACTTTGATCCTATCTAGACACTTTGCAAGTACCAACTACAAGGTTATTGACTATACAAAGCGCCACCACACCAGGACGAATTTGGTGGACTCGAACCGCTGACCGAATGGCGCATTGACTCTGCAACACCAGTCCGTGATTCTACCACCGCGTCACCCTGGCGGGTACACAGAGAGAGAGAGAGAGAGAGAGAGAGAGAGAGAGAGAGAGAGAGAGAGAGAGAGAGAGAGAGAGAATTAAGGTGTCAGTTACCTTGTTTTCCATCTTTTCAGTCTCTCCAAGCTGCTCCCTCCTACTCAAGTGTCACGCACGCCACATCGCTGCAGAGACGACGCAGGTGCTGTTACGTCACCTCCGCCCTGCAGGTGAGTGTTGCCTGTGTCCTTAGAGGTAGTTAGGGGGACCAGGATTATTATATTATGCTGGGGAGGTTGATAAGCATATTGGCATCACCGATAACAGCCTCTATTCTATTATAGCCTCTATTTTGATTATGTTTTATGCTGGAACTCGAATAGGTGCGTCATATTATCAACGTGTCTGTTTATTTCCCCGTATATACCGTGCATGACTCTTGCTCATCTTTTCTGTAATCATTATTTACCCTTTTCTCTGCGTTGGTAATCCCTGTGGCTGCGGCATTCTCCCTTTAATCCCGAGCCAACCCGTGGATACCTGCGGGTCCTTGTATCCCCATGAGGGCGGGAAGCGTGTTTCTGGTTGTCGTAATTCCTCGGGTAATTTTCCGCGTCGACCTTGCCCTGGCACTTCCCTGAGCTACCCGCCTCGGCTTTCTCCTATTACCCCAACAAGCAGACGCCCGCAGTGGCCATCAACTCCCCTGCTTGATGCGGCTCGTCTGTTCCCGGGCTGCCTCTGCGGGAGCTCACCAGGCGACCGACCCTGTGTTACGTCTGTCCATGAGATAAGCTGCCTGAATGAACTTGCGGCACTCATTTACTTTTAACCCCTTGAGACCCAGAGCATAATTTCCAGTGGTGGGCGCCGTTAATAAAAAAGTTAACTTCGTTAACCGTTAATCCGTTAACCAAAAAAGTAACTTCGATAACCGTTAATCAGTTAATTCTTTAAAAATATAACGGAAGTTATCGATAAACCGTTAACGTTAATTTTTATTATAGAAAAAAAACAAAAATCAGTTTTTGCTCTAAAACCACCTAAAAACACCTTTGAAAAGTGCCAAAACTATAAAATCCGACTTTATGGGTTTTTTTAAGGGCTTTAGAACCCAAAAACTAGTTTTTTTTGCTTTAGAGCTAAAAAAAAAAAAAAAAAGGCAGATTTTATAGTTTTAACTTTTAATAAAACCTAAAAAAGGCTGATTTCATAGTTTTGGCCCTGTTTTAGGTTTTTTAAGGCTTTTAGAGCCAGATAAGGGTGACAAAAAACTAATAAGTGGCGTTATATCGGGGTTGAAAGAATGACGCGTACAATATTAAATATGCTAAGACTACATCTGTATTGAAAATCTGAAAATAATAGAAACTTTTAAACGTTTACCGGTTTTTCTGAAATTTTTGGGTTAGCGAACTTGAGTTAACGGAGGTTAAATGTAACGGAAGTTAATTAGTCCGATAATGATTTCCAAAGTTAACTTAAAAGTTAAATCGTTAACGAAAATGTTAACTTCGTTAATTAACGATTAACGGATTAACGGTTTGGTGCCCACCTTTGATAATTTCCATTGTAATTTGGCTGCCATTAGACGATTTTTAGTTAATGTAAGCAATATTTTATACATATGACCTATTTAGTATCCCTGTCGACTAACTAATTTGGTATATTCAGTTCCTTTTCGTAATTTTATGGCTCGACAACATACAATTTTTTATAGTAAATGAAAGATCTGAGCTCCAAAAAAAACTCCATACACATCATCATCACTGGTTGTATGATGGTATAATCACATAAGATTAATATAAACCAGATAAAAGTTGAGAGGCAGGGAGTGCATTGATATTATGCTCGTTTTGTTTGTTTCCTAAGTCTGTGTTTGTAGCCCATGGGAGCATTGTCAGCTTCATAGTGACCTTACACGTGCTATCTCACTCGCCGTTAATTTGCTTGCGTTACACTTGTGCTTCTCATTCACAGCACCGCGGCCAGTCGTCCTAGTGATAAAGACTCAATTGCCATATCAACAAATAGGAAAAGCTGCTCGTAGTTTTGCCTTAAAGCTGTAAAGGAACATTTTTCACTGCCAACTTAGACCTCGAATGGACGAAAAGTTTTCAGTTTGTGCAACAAATTCCGGTGCTGTTTGTCGTACGTGACGTGAGCGGCTCTGGCACTGCAAATACTCTTTTAATGCGGTTATCGTGTGTACTGTGGACGGTGAATGGGTTTGTCCGTTGATTCTGCATGTGAACTTACGTAGGGGGGGAGACAGAGAGAGAGAGAGAGAGAGAGAGAGAGAGAGAGAGAGAGAGAGAGAGAGAGAGAGAGAGAGAGGAGGAGAGAGATGGCAGGAAGGTATAGGACCGAATACCTCAAAAAAAAATTCCCCATGGGTGTGACGCAAGCGGTGTATCATGGAAATGGTATGACTATTTTAATTTTCTTCCTTTCCCTGTTCTCGTCTTTTGCTTGGGGATGGAGCAAGAGAGAGAGAGAGAGAAAGAGAGAGAGAGAGAGAGAGAGAGAGAGAGAGAGAGAGAGAGAGAGAGAGAGAGAGAGAGAGCGAGCAAAGAGGGGATCGTTTATCTCCTTCAGTATACATAGCAGCGTTAAGTATATGCCTCGCTTTGATATTGTACGCTATCTTCCTAGCTCTTTGCCGCTCTTTGTGTTCGTGTAGTGATAGAAGATATTTCCGCGGCGCCTCATCTCAGTCTCCCTTCTATTATTATTTCAGTCAAGCATCTCTTCTTACTCTCCTGTGGCTCACTCTGCATATTTTTAACCTCTCCCAATCACCTCACTGCCCACTCACACCCACAAAACCCTTTCCACTCCCTTATCAATCCCTCCTCCCTTCTCTGCGCTCCTCTAAGAACTCCTCCAAGGTTGCTTATAGCCCCCTAAGGAAACACAATAACCTCTCCTTCTCTGACAGACTTCAGCCTCGCCTCGTTAAAATTCTCGGCCTCAGACCAAGAGTGTGGCCGCGGGGCAGGATGGGAAATTCCTCTCGCTGTTTTCCGGGTGGAGGAGGAGGGTTGGGGGGGAGGCATAGTAAAGGGGGGAGGCATGGCAGTGAAGGGGGAAGATGAAGGGGGTAAAGGGGTCGGCCAGTCGTTCACTCTCACGTTATTTCATCATTTGCAGAATTTATTTGAGGCAGTCAGAGGTTAAAGGTTGCCGGGGTGCTGGAGTGGACTCGCACGAAAAGAATTTCTCTCGTAAGCAAACGAAAATAAATCTTGACTGAAGTAGGAATGCAATTTCGGCTCCAGGGAGGTAAGGGCGGCGGCGATTCGGCCGTAGCCAAATTGACGTTTCACTGGAAGCGTCTCGCAGCCTCTTCCGTTGTGTCACGAAGCTAAGTAGGAGGCCCGAGTTTGGTTCCGCCTGCTGCTAATTTGCTCCCTGGGCTTAATTAAAGGTGTGTCACTTATCAAACACATCGATTGTATATCACTCGCAGTTACACACACACATACATACGTCACGTGCAGAAGTGAAGACGTCACTCACTGCTTTGGATTTCCCAGAAGTACGAAAACCCCCCAAAAAAGCAATAATATTTCACCAAATTAATGAAATTATATAGCTTAACATATACTCCTCGTTAATTGAAGGTGATGGTATGATATGCAGCAAGTCACGAATGTATAGCCTACTGCAGACAACACTGAATATTTTCAGATCCTTATTTATGTGAGGTATTTCATAACTAAATCACGGAACTCCTGTTTGTTTACGCGTGGCTCATGGACGCTAATAGCCTAAAACATCGCCGTGATAACATAAACAGCGCGTACATACCTGCCGTAACCTCTAACAAAATGAAACCCTTAACCTTCCACAGCAACTACATAAGAACATAAGAACATAAGAAAATAAGGAAGCTACAAGAGGCCGCGAGGCCTACACGTGGTAGTTCCTGTCACCTAACACTACCTACTTCCACCTTTCATCCCCATCCATGAACCTATCCAGCCCCTCTTTAAAGCTCCCTAATGACTCAGCACTAACTACCTGTCTACTGAGCCCATTCCACTCTTCACCCCCCTTATTGTGAACCAGTTTCTCCCTATTTCCTTTTAAATCAAAGTTTTTTCCAGTTTGAATCCGTTACTTCTTGTTCAAAACCCTGGTTAAAAAGCCGTAAGAACTTTTCTTACCTCTCTTTATTAAATTCTTTATCCCAAAAAAACTTCTATCAGATCGCCCCTTACTCGGCCCCTCTCGATGAGTGAAATTTTTAATAATTTAATCTCTTTCATAACAAAAGTTTGCACCCTTGATCATTTTGGTCTCCTTCTCTGCACTTTTTCTAACAAGGCTATATCCATTCTGTAATATGGAGCCCAAAACTGAACCGAAAAGTCTAGGTGAGGCCTAAAATAAGCCAGATAAAGCTTTAGAAAATTTCCGCACTTCTATTTTAACACTTTGGTTTTTGAATCCAAATATCTATTAGCTCTATTTCGGCCCTAAATACATTTTTTTTCCTAGGGGGAGGTTTGGGCTCACCCTACCCCAAAATCTTTTTACCTTCTGATCTTTTCAGGATACTTTGCTTAGGGTGTACTTTTACCAGGGTTTTTTCTAAAAACATTCATAACGCTGCACTTATAAATTTTAAATTCATCTGCTCTGACTGCCCATCGTTAAGTTTATCAAAGTCTCCCGAAAATTGTTTACATCAGCCCGGGTGCCCCAATAATCCTCCTCCTTAGTATCATCAGAAAAACTTGCTGATATCATGCTAACCCCACTACCAATCGTTGATTAAACCCAAAAATAGTAAGGGGCCCAAAAAACCGACCCTTGTGAACTCCCTTGTCACCAGTCCCCATTCCGATTTAGAACCTTTAATTTGAAACCCCTTTTTGTTGCCTATTCTTAGTAAAAGCTCGGTCCAATGAAAACCTTCCCATCTATTCCATGACCCTTCCCTTTATTTAAATCGCTCGTGGGGCATTTTTCCCAAACCCTTTAAAAAGCCCCGTATTTTTAATCATAACCTTTTTCATTACTCCGTCTCATAAATTTTCTTAAAAACTAAAATAAATTTGGTGTACATGACCTACCTTTTGGGAATCCATGTTGTGAATCATTGATCAAAACTGTTTTCTAAGTGCTCTCAAATGTTTTTTCAATAATAGTTCCAAAAAATTTACCCACCCTGACGTAGACTTAGGGGTCGATAATTTGCTTTAGTCCTCTGTCTCCCTTTTTAAATAGGGACAACTTTTCCCTTTTTCCTCCACAAAAATGGCACATCGCCTATCTCAACCGTTTTCCAAAAAATGTGCACTAACGACTCACAAAAACCCCCTTGCATTTTTTTTAATACCCTGGGTACACTTTTATCGGGCCCGGGCGATTTAAATTCTTCCTTTTCCTATACCCTCTTCCACCCTTTTCCCTAGTTATCACAATATCTTTGAGTTTCTCCTCACGTTTCCCTTTGAACATCTGTTCACTATCAGGTACGTCTGTGTACCTCCTCCGTAAAAACACTTAAGAAATAAAAATTTTAGAATTTTTACCATTCCTCATCCGTATTTAAGACCTCACCCATCCTGCCCTTTAACGGCCCAAAAAACCCCCCTTGTCTTGGGTTTTATATACCTGATAAAACCCCCTTTGGGGTCACTTTTCGCCTGTCCGCTTTTTTAATTTCATAATTGTTCGTAGCAACTCGAGTTAATTTCTTCACTGTCCTTGCCATACGTTTACCGTTCTTTGCTTCCCAAATCCTGCCTTGAACCCTTTAAAAAAATGTTTCTTTTACTCCAAGTTGTTTTTTAAATTAGTGGTCCCCCCATTTGGATCATTTTCTGGACCTTTTTTCCCTAAAAGGAATTTTCTTTTTCTGTCCGCAATTTTATTCCTACAAATAAGGTAAATCCTCCCACCCCGACCCCCTTCCATGTCTAACCGCTCTAATTACCTCCTCTCCCGACCTCACTTTCCCTGTCTAACCGCTCTAATTACCTACAGGTGCCTTCCTAACTTCATAATTGGGCCTTTCCAGCTGTATCGCCCTGTCCTTACCCTGGGAAAAATTTCTTCCCCCCCATCCCACACCCCTTTTTAAAAACCCCCCAGGTGCTTCTTAAACCTGTTAAAAATTTCCTTTTTGAAAATTAGGTATTTTTTGTTTATTGCCACTTAATTTCCAACTTCCCCTTTTAAGCTAAAACTGACTCATAATGGGCGCTATTATCAACTTTCCACCGACCTCCACATCTTTAAATAAATCGCTCTATTTGCAGCAATAGATCTAGAATATTTTCTACTCTAGTAGGCTCCTTATTGCTTGATTTGGAAGTTATCCTGGATTTTTTCAACAATTTTATCCGTCGCTGTCACCCATGATTAAAACCCGTCTATATTCCTAAAATTAAAATCTCCCACCACGCATAGTCTTATATCTGCAAGCCTTTTTTTTTTCTTCCCCAAAAGGAGCTGAAACCTCTTTTTATAAGTTTGGAGGCCTATACACTACACCCCAAAAAAATTTTTAGTTCCCCCCAACCTCTACCAAAAGACTCTATGCCATCTGTTTTTATAAAAAAAATTAACCAACACTGCAAGTATCTCTTGCATAAAGCGCAATCCTCCACCTCGTCTGCCCTTGTCCTTTGAAAAAACTTTTACCCGCTACTCACTTTCCCGGTCAATACCTTTCCGACATATCCCCAACCTGTTTCTGTTAATGCTATTATATCAAAACTTCTACCTGTTTTTTCCTCCAGGAAAAATTATCTTGTTTAAATACTCCTACATTTGTATGTAAACCCTTTAAGCACTCCTCTTTTTTTGTCCATTTTCCCTTTATCTTTAACTAAACCCCTCCTCTCTCTTTTTACGAAACCTTTAGTTCCCGCCTTCTGAACTCCTCCAGTGTCGCAATTTTCCTTTTCCCCCACCCCGTGTCCCAATAACTACTACTTTGGTCTCACGGCCCCTTGTAGCTTCCCTTTAATTTTTTTGTTCTTATGTTCACGGCTCCTCAGGGGGGACAGGTAAGTAAACCCTCTCTAATTCGAACTAATTGGGGGGGGCCTGGTCGAAATTTGCCGAATCGAATTATCCCCAAAAGGTCCCTTTCAAAATTTGCAATATTTAAAAAAAAAAATAATTTTCTTGAAAATTTGTTCCCATATTTTTTTGGGGGATGCTAAAGCGAATCATTACAATGATTAAATCCATTTCAGCCAATTCACAAGCATGATATTTTCCAAAAATTCCTTAAAAAAACCCAAATCTGACAAAACTTTCCTACTTCTTAACAATTAAAACTTACAATTTTCTTTCATACATGTTGAAATTACTGCCATAGTGTTTTTTGTTATTGAAAAAAAACGTGATTTAAAAAAAAAATCAAGGCCCCTTTAAAAATTTTCCATATTTTTTTAAAAAAAATTTACTTGAAAATTTTTTTTCCCAGCGTTTCAGGCAAGCGAACACGAAACCGGAGTCAGTTTTTAGTTACAATGATTGAAATCCCTATTTCGCCATTCACAATGATAGATACTTCAATATTTTTAAAAACACAAATTAGACAAAACTTACTTACTTCTTAACAATTAAATCTTACAATTTACTTCTCTATACATGTTGAAATTATCTGCCATCATTTTTTAGTTATTGAAAGAAACGTGATTTAAAAAAAAAATCAAAACCATTGCAATATTTGGCATATTTTTTGAAAAATAGATTTGCTTGAAAAAATATTCCTAGCAGTTTTCTGGCATGCTGAACACGAATCTGGAGTCAGTTTTTCAGTTACAATGATTTGAAGTCCCTATTACAGCCAATTCATAATGACATGATACTTCCAGATATTAAACAAAACTTACTACAAGAGATAAAAATATGATAGGAATTGTTAGATTAATTATTACTTCAGTACAACGATCAGTATTAGTATTTTCAGTATTAGTAATATTATAATATAATCCCTATTTGAGCCACCCGTGCGATTGTTAAAGTACTTATAAAAAGCTAGGAATACTATAGCAATCCTGTGGGACATCTAATGTCCTCCCATCACTCCTGTAGGATGTGTGAAGGAGCGAAGAGGCCCGTGAAGGATTCTGAAGGATTGTATACAAAGCTAAGGATACTTAAAAAAATAGTTCATCCCCCCATTTCCTCTCCTCCCTTTCTCCTCCTCTTTCCTCCTCCTCTCCCTTGTTCCACCTCCTTCCTTCTCCTCCCCCTCTCCTGTCTTTTCTCCTCCTCGTCCCTCCTTCCCCTCCCCCCCTTCCTCATCCTCTCCCCTTCTTCCTCCTCCTCCCGCCTTCTTCCTCCGCCTATCGTATTTATACGATAATTATCGTTAATCTGGTCACGCTGGGCAGCCGCGGCACGCACCGCATGGGAGAGGTCGGACTCCCACTAGTAAGCCTAAGGATAATTCAAACTTGCTCGAATTATGGAAAGATATTGAAAAATTCGAACTGGCCTGAAACAGGTCGAATTATCCGAAGTTTGAATTATACGGGTTGTATTTAGAGAGGGTTTACTGTACAGCAAAACAGTGAAATATGGCATCTGGGGACTGTCTATGAGGCCCCTAAGCATGGGTGGTTGTGTGGTGTTGGTGAAGAGGTGGAGAAGTGGAAGGATGGAAGGAGATTTACTGGGTGGTAACGGTGGTATGAGTGGGTGGAGTGAAGGAGTGAAGGGTGTGCGGAAGAGGGCTTTAAACGCGTGGAAGGGGCGTTGAGTGGAGTTAGAGAGAAAGAGGGGACGATGGGATTAGTGTGTGTGTGTGTGTGTGTGTGTGTATGTGTGTGTGTGTGTGTGTGTGTGTGTGTGTGTGTGTGTGTGTTTGTGTGTGTGTGTGTGTATGTGTGTGTGTCTTTCAGTACGAAATTACATAAACTTTGCTCTGTACGCCTTTGTCTCACCATTCGAAAACGATCTTGCTTCAATATTGACAGACAACATCAATAATAACAACAATAATCAATAACACACAATACCAACCAGACAGGAATATGAACACGGTGAAATAACAAGACACAATAGAGCCGGGTCAAATCGCAACACGGGAGGATAATTGACACGGCTCCACCTGCCTGTCTCCCTTAACACGGCTGCCTTCCCCTAACAAAGTATGGCAGCAAGACAGAATATCGATGAAACCCACCCGTGGCTACCCGATGAATGGATGCCACAGGAGAGAGGAGCAGGTGAAACCGTGTATTGGGCAAAGACACACTATTTGTTTCAGCGTCTGGATGTGTCTGTCAGCGGCACTCGAGAGAAGAAGGGGATAGATAGACAGGGAGAAGAGAGATTGAATGAATGTGTTTTTTTGAAGAGAAATATGATTGAAATAGCAAATAAACGGAAAGGAATAGCAAATAAGGTACAAAATAAAAAAATGTATAGAGAAAGTGTTTGATAAAATAATAAATAGATATCAAATAACGATAAATATGACTGCTACTGAAGAGAATAAATAGAATCAGAAAAGGCAAAGCAACGCATATTATTAAACAAGGAACATGGCAGATTTACAAGAAATATAAAAAAGAAGGAATGTGAGTATTAAAAAGACGAAGGGGAAGATATATAAAACCCTAATTGGGAATTTAAGACTCGCAGGTAATAAAATTCCACTTGAATAAATCAAGCCATCTTTTGTTGAGGTAGCAATTATTCAGCTTCCCAAAATCCAAGGCATTCACTGAGCCACCACTATTCTCAGGGACACGCCCCCCCCCCCCTCTCCTCCTCCTCCTCCTCCTCCTCCTCCTCCTCCTCCTCCTCCTCCTCCTCCTCCTCCTCCTCCTCCTCCTCCCTCCGTTTCAGCCATAGTGCACCTTAATGGCTCGCCCTCTTGCATAGGCTCTTCTACCCAAATAATTATCCTCCTCCTGTTTTCGTCCACTTCTTTAATTTTTTTTTATCCAACAGTCCGAATCTCCTAACCTTCAACCTCATCTTCCGTTCCCTATCATTTTTTTCCAACTCCCTGCATTTACTCTTCATCACTCCTCCATGTCTCCCTTTCCCGCTACCCCTTTCATTTTTCCCCTTCTATCCATCCATCCCTTCATTTTATGCATACATCTTTCGTCTCATCCCATATATATGCACTTCGTTCCGCCCAGTTCTTACTCTTCTTGCCCACAAACACTTGCCTCCAGTTGGCTTCCTGTCAAAACCAAAGACTAAGACACGCAGTGAGTCTTGCCGAAGTCGTCGTCTCATGGGTCTTCGGGCAACGACAGCAGGAAATTGGTATTCTCGCCGCGAGCGTAATATCCCGCGTCTGGTCAATACGTCCCCGGCGGACCCGTACTGACAACGAGAGCTCGACCGCCGTGAGTTCCGCCAGTGCCTTCTTCGGTAATGATAGCGAAGTAGCGAGGCAAGCCTACAGAGTGACATGGATATACAGAGTGACAGATAGATGTACAGAGTGACAGATAGACAAACAGAGTGACAGATAGACAAACAGAGTGACAGATAGATATACAGGCTGCGTGCAGACTCACCCTTCAGGTTTACTGGTATGATAATATACATTTACTCGTCGCTATTTAATAAAGGATTTCTCGGGATATGTATTATACAGTATACGGATTGATGTTGTATTGAAAGATAAATAGTTACGGCTACAGACAGACCCATCAAGGCGATTACTTGCACATATATGTGCAAGTATAATATCCTTGTACTTGCTTTTTGAAGAGCTTTACTATGTTGTGTTGATTAAGTAGATTAATTGGCACGTGCATAGATAACCAGGTAGAACAAAAAATATTAGTCGATGTTTGCTAGAAATTCAAAATGGTATTCTTTAGCCTATCTTGTTATCTATCTTGTTTCTAGTACTTCGCAGAACAGGAAAAGACTTTTGCGTTAGTGCCTGTGTCCAAGTTTTAATGGCCTTCGTTCTAAACACACACACACACACACACACACACACACACACACACACACACACACACACACACACACACACACACACACACACACACACACACACACACACACACACACACACACACACCCACACCCACACACACACACACACACTACAACAAGACATTATACTTTCACCAGTGTTACCATGCAGGCTGTTGCAAGTAAAAGTATGGAAGAAAGAAAACTACCGCAGGGAAGTTAAAAAGAAACAAAAGATTATAAAACCAGAGAAACACACACAGGAAGAACAGCAAGAATGTCGATAAGATAAAAGATAGGCTTTCTTATTCATTATAAAGTCATCGCTATCTTAGTGGACTCTTCTCTTAATTTTTTTTTTTGTCGTCCATTTTTTCGTTTTCTTTTTTTCGTGATTATCGCTTCTTCTTTTTTATTCATCCATTGTATTCGCCCTCTTGTAACTTCCTTATTTTATTATGTTCTTTCTGATGT
>JACEEZ010020218.1:159367-164367 GCA_016584305.1 Chionoecetes opilio
CTCTTTTTCCTACTACTACATTCCCTTCCCTCCCCTCTCCCTCAACCCACCTCAGGGACGTTAGGGTGAGTGGGGGTTCCCTTGGGCCGCCACTCTCGCCCCGTAGGCCCTGAGAGAGGGAGGAAAAAGGGAGAAAAGATAACCTAACATTACGATTCTCTAAGGGAACTCCACTGGCATCCGCAAAATAGGGGATCAAATACAGTTACAGGAGAAGGTGGAGGAGGAGTCGAGGTGAGGGAAGGAGGAGTATTTATAGCCTTCTTTTTTTTCATCGATTTATATAAAAAAATAACAACGGGAGCATTTCTTTCATCAACCACACACCACCACACACACACACCACACCAACACAACCACACCACACACACACACACCACACACCCACGCACCCACACAAACACACACACCACACCACCAAAACCCACCACACCACACACAGTAAAAAACTCACTCCTCACTACACACATACTACATAAGGATGAATGATAAGATGATTATGTAGACGGGGCCTCAGTGTAGCTCAGGCCCTTAAAAACAACATATTTAATAACGATACCATACATACACCACACACCCCACCCTCACCACCACACAACTTACACACACACACACTCACAACCACCACCACACACACCACACATCACCACCAACACCACAAACCCCCACAACACTTCCTTCTCTCCCGACGTGTATCATCTAACCCCTTTGTGTTCTCCTCGCGACGGAAGACTTGTAAAATTCTTCTCCTTTATTGAGCTAATACTACCATTAAGGGAGGATTCAGAAGCACTGGGATCTCCTTTGTCTCTTCGTCCTCGCCGTCATCACCTTGCTCTTTACGACTCCATATTGACATTAATCCGTATTGTTACTTATATATTCCGTATTTCCTCTTCCTCGTATGCATTCATTGAGTTTATTTTTTATATAAATGTATTCTTTATGGCATGTATGTTTTTTGTTTTGTTTTGAGAATGATGTGTTCAATGTGTGTTTTTGTGTTGCTTTGTACACTTTTTTTTCATCTTTTTATTGCGTCTGTGTATGGGAGAGGATGTTATATACGATTAATGTGTTTTCTAAAAAAAATATGACCTTGTTTTTGTCATCATTATTGTTGTCCTTGTAACTTGTCATTATTATCGCCATCATCATTATCAATACAACACTTATCATTAACCTAGACCCACCACCACCACCACCACCGTCATAGCAAGTTAATTGCCACCAATTATATCACTGAAACATACACAGACAAACGCGTTGTCACACACAAACACACACACACACACACACACACACACACACACACACACACACACACACACACACACACACACACACACACTACACCACACTGCACTATCGACACAAGAGCGTAATTAGCATAACACGGAAGACTTGCATGTATAATTAGGAGAATAATTACCTCGAACAGTCTTCCTCCAATCCCTCTCTCTCTCTCTCTCTCTCTCTCCATTTCTTTTCCCTCCTCCTCCTCTCCTCCTCCTCCTCCTCCTCCTCGTGACGACCTTGTTTGCGTCGCCGAGCCAAGCAAGATATGTGTGTCACCTGCCGGACGACTTACCTGGCAGGAGAGGAGGAGAAAGAGATACTTAGGCAGGGAAGAGAGAGAGAGAGAGAGAGAGGAGAGAGAGAGAGAGAGAGAGAGAGAGAGAGAGAGAGAGAGAGAAGAGAAGACGAGAAGAAGGAGAGGAGGAAATTGCAAACGGACCAAGAAAAGGGCAAGGGCGTCATCTTGGGGCAAACGAGAGAGAGAGAGAGAGAGAGAGAGAGAGAGAGAGAGAATTCATAAGTAAGGACCAAAAAAGGGCAGGGCGTCTGTCTCCGGGGCCAAACCGAGAGAGAGAGAGAGAGAGAGAGAGAGAGAGAGAGAGAGAGAGAGAGAGAGAGAAGAGAGAGAGAGAGAGGAGAGAGAAAGAGAGAGAGAGAGAGAAAAAATTATATTGAAAAGTAAACCATCCATATGCCACGGCAGATAATTAACACAACCTCCATCACTGGACCATCAGGCATAATGATGTAATTTGATGCGGAGGAAAATATTAAAGCGGGTGATATGGCTCGTCTATTAACGCCGCTGACCACTACCTCGCATTCCGTTCCTGTGTGCGTGTTTACCTGAACGTACTTAATGACCTTTCCCATTCAATGTAACGAGGTGGCCTTCCTGAAAAAAACCCACCAATAGTATATAGTAAGAGTATTAGTAATATCAGTATCGACAATATTTATGCATTCAGTGTAGTATAAATGAAGTACAATGTCTATTATAGCGACAAGGTAATTTAGTTAACACCACGTGACCTTGAGAGTGAATAATATAGTACGTATAGTAAAGAGTAAAGTAAAGTAAAGTAAGTATATGTAAAAAGAGTACTGAGAGTGAAGAATAAAGTATAAATATGAGTGAGAAAACAAAGGTGACATTGCTTATACAGGACTAATAATTCAGCTAATTCGACCCAGGTCTCCCCCCAAGTAGTTCGAATTAGAGAGAGTTTACTGTATTGTGATTCCATATACATAGTGCATTCCAGCGTAGTGAGAGACCGGAGTGTTGAAACAGCCGTGTATTGTTGGACTAGAAAATATAATATCTTGTTTGTCGTATCCAAAGAAAATAATGATGCTCCAGTTATGTCACCTGTTCCTTTACACCTACAGCTAAATACACGTTCAAATTGTTCATGTACTACACATTCTTTTTCTTATCTCTCTTATCTATATTATCTCCTATCTTTTATCTCTTATCTCTATCTTATCTCCTTTCCCTTCACTGTCTTTCTTCCCTTTCTTCCCTTTCCTCCTATTATTCATGTACTACACACCCTTTTTTCTTATCTCCTTTCCTTTCCCTTTCACTGTCTTCCCTTGCCTCCCTTTCTTCCTATTACGCTTCCTTTACAGTCTCTCTTCCCTTTCTTCCCTTTCCTCCTATTACGTTTCCTTCACATCTGTCTTGCTTGCTCTCTCATCTCTCCCGGTTTCCCTTCCTTCCTTCCCTCACATCCATCTTCCTTCCTCATCTCCCTTCCTCGCACTACATTCAACCTTTAAACGAGTTCGTGCCTTCTGTGTTAGGAGGGTCATCTTAGAGAAGTGTTAGAGTGGTAGTGGTAATAGCAGTAGTAGTGGCATACATTTACCATTTACTTTGTATTTAACCGCTACCACACCAACACCAACACCACCATCGATGATAATTATTGCTACCCAGACACATTATCATCACCACCACCACCACCACCACCACCACCACCACCACCACCACCACCACCCACCAACACCACCATCGATGATAATTATTGTTACCCAGACACACCACCACCACCACCACCACCACCACCACCACCACCACCACCACCACCACCACCACCGCGATCCATGAACACGCCCAATTAGCTAATGGTCGCATGAAATCATATGGATAACGGGACACGCATTATCTTAATTACAAGTGGTGGGTTAGGAGACATTTACTGGTTGTTGTTTTGTGTGGTGGTATTGCCAGATCTTGTAACCTGTAGAAGGGGATGAAGGGGTCTCAGGGGCGTCTAAGGGGCGGCGTCACAGGAAAATATTTCTGCACCCTGAGACTGTACCCCCTAAACCCCTTGAAACCTAGAACATAATTTCCATTGTAATTTGGGTACCATTAGGCGATTTTTAGGGAATATAAGCAATATTTTATAGATATAACCTGTTAAGTATTCATGTCGACTAACTAATTTAGTATATTAAGTTACTTTTCGTAATTTTATGGCTGACAACAACTTTTTTTTTTTCTTTTTTTTTTTTACACAGCAAAGGGGCCCGTGAGGAGTGCAAGTTAAACTGACCTCCGCAATGTGCCAGAGTCCCTGCGCATTCGTGTCAGCGGTTCGATCCGGCCTAGTTCGTGCTGCGTGCGGCTTTGTATTCAATAACCTTGTATTGGTACTTGCAAATGTCTAAATGATTTGAAATCTTATCTTACACAAAGGAAAGATCTGGGCGTGAAGGAGTAAAAAATTACTCCCTCCGTCAATTTTCCCCCTAAACATTTTATTAGTGAAAAAAATAACCATCAAAGGATAAAAATGGCTCTTTGTCCTCCTTATTTCTGGTATTTACTTAACTTTTTATTTACGTAAATAGTAAATATTTTGACTTCAGGTGTTCCATTTTCCCCCTCAAAAGTATATTAATGAAATAAATAACCATCAAAGGATAAAAAATGGCTCCATATCTTGCTTATTTCTGGTATTTACTTCACTTTTATCTCTATTGACGTAAATATTTTACTTCAGATGCTGCATTTTCCCCCTAAAATGTTTATTAATGAAACAAAAAACATCAGAGGACCGTAAATTAGTCCTTATCATGCTTATTTTGGTATTTACTTCACTTTCATCTTTATTTACGATTTATCTATTTATCTCTATTTTTATCTCTATTTATTCTCTATCTCTTTGACTTCAGATGTTGCCCAAAGCGTAGGAAGGAATGCATCAAAGCGATAACGATAAGCTGTCCTATTCACTCAATAATTAATGGGTTTTTTTTTATCTCCTCATTAAAGAGAATTCATTTCATCTGCGTTCGATGTTTGTATAATTATATCGCTGATTGCATTGTGTATTTTGCTGCCATGTTCATTTGTTTGTGTGTGTGTGTGTGTGTGTGTGCGTCATTTCTCTCATGAATGAAGTGGACGAATTCATGTCTTGGTGTTAGTAATAAAAAGAATTAATATAAATGTGTCACTCTCCTTGCTTGTTTGTCACCCGAAACCAGACTTAACATGCTTCTATTTTTTTTCCCACTCACCTGCGGCCCCCCCCCCCACCAACACACCACACACCCCACACACACACCCCCACACACACCCACCACAACCCACCCCCACACCCACCCACCCACACCACCACCAACCCCCACCACCCCCACCACCCACCCCCACCCCCACCACCACCACCACCACCACCACCACG
>JACEEZ010020218.1:166867-186867 GCA_016584305.1 Chionoecetes opilio
TGTTTAGTTCTCCGTTCTTACCCTGTTTAGTCTCCGTTCTTTACCCTGTTTAGTCTCCGTTCTTACCCTGTTTTAGTCTCCGTTCTTACCCTGTTGAGTCTCCGTTCTTACCCTGTTTAGTCTCCGTTCTTACCCTGTTTAGTCTCCGTTCTTACCCTGTTTAGCCTCCGTTCTTACCCTGTTTAGTCTCCCGCTCTTACCTGTTTAGTCTCCGTTCTTACCCTGTTTAGTCTCCGCTCTTACCCTGTTTAGTCTCCGCTCTTACCCTGTTTAATCTCCGTTCTTACCCTGTTTAGCCTCCGTTCTTACCCAGTTTAGTCTCCGTTCTTACCCTGTTTAGTCTCCGCTCTTACCCTGTTTAGTCTCCGTTCTTACCCTGTTTAGTCTCCGCTCTTACCCTGTTTAGTCTCCGTTCCTACCCTGTTTTAGTCTCCGTTATTACCCTGTTTGTCTCCGTTCTTGCCCTGTTTAGTCTCCGCTCTTACCCTGTTTAGTCTCCGTTCTTACCCTGTTTAGTCTCCGTTCTTACCCTGTTTAGTCTCCGTTCTTACCCTGTTTAGTCTCCGCTCTTACCCTGTTTAGTCTCCGTTCTTACCCTGTTTATTCTCCGTTCTTACCCTGTTTAGTCTCCGTTCTTACCCTGTTTAGTCTCCGTTCTTACCCTGTTTAGTCTCCGTTCTTACCCTGTTTAGTCTCCGTTCTTACCCTGTTTAGTCTCCGTTCTTACCCTGTTTAGTCTCCGTTCTTACCCTGTTTAGTCTCCGCTCTTACCCTGTTTAGTCTCCGCTCTTACCCTGTTTAGTCTCCGTTCTTACCCTGTTTAGTCTCCGTTCTTACCCTGTTTAGCTCCGTTCTTAACCCTGTTTAGTCTCCGTTCTTACCCTGTTTAGTCTCCGTTCTTACCCTGTTTAGTCTCCGCTCTTACCCTGTTTAGTCTCCGTTCTTACCCTGTTTAGTCTCCGCTCTTACCTTGTTTAGTCTCCGCTCTTACCCTGTTTAGTCTCCGTTCTTACCCTGTTTAGTCTCCGTTCTTACCCTGTTTAGTCTCCGTTCTTACCCTGTTTAGTCTCCGTTCTTACCCTGTTTAGTCTCCGTTCTTACCCTGTTTAGTCTCCGCTCTTACCTTGTTTAGTCTCCGCTCTTACCCTGTTTAGCAGTGGTGGGCAGCGATAAATTTTGCGATAAAGCGATAACGATAAAGCGATAAATTTTTCCGCTAAGTCCTATAACGATAAAGCGATAAATTTCCAAAATACCTTAAAGCGATAAGCGATAAATCCTGCGATAAATCCAAAAATACTCTATTTTTGCTACTTATGCATTTAAAAATCTTTTTTACATTAAAACACCATATATTAATTAATAAAAGACTAAAAGGACCCGAAATTAAACATTTTATTACTTTATAACAACATTTAATGAAGACAAATTAACAAAACTATCACAGCACAACATCACAAACACAAATACAACAATTTAAAACATCTCCTCATCCTCCTCATCCACCCCCCTTGGCACCTTGAACTTCTGCTTGAGGAGGTGGAGGTTTCCCTTCAGAAACACCAGGTACTCAAAGTTGTCCTCACTGAGGCACGCCCTCTTTGGCCTTTGGCTTTCACGCGACGTTCGTACGAACGGGAGGCACGCGCGAGGCGCACCTCAAAACGCAAAAAATATATAAAACTAATATATATTAATTAGATATTTAGTTAAGATAGCAATATACAATAAGAATTAAGTATATATAAGTTATAACACACAAAGAAGCTTTGAATCGCTGGTAGCACAATGAAACACAGAGCTGAGATCAGATGCGTCCAGTTTGGGGGGCTATTCAAAGAAACTGACAACAGAAGCGCGGGCCGCCAGGCGCCTGGCCGCTTCTGTTTGCCGCGTAACAATGAGCCTGTAACCTCCCGCCGTAACGGTTTTTCGTCTTCTACTTTATCGCTGGATTTATCGCGGGAAATTTGAAAGCGATAAATATAAGCGATAAGTTTTTCCGGTCTTGCGATAAACGATAAGCGGTAAATTTTCGGTTAAAGCGATATTATCGCTTTATCGCATTATCGCTTTACTTATCGCAACGCCCACGACTGCTGTTTAGTCTCCGTTCTTACCCTGTTTAGTCTCCGTTCTTACCCTGTTTAGTCTCCGTTCTTACCCTGTTTAGTCTCCGCTCTTACCTTGTTTAGTCTCCGCTCTTACCCTGTTTAGTCTCCGTTCTTACCCTGTTTAGTCTCCGTTCTTACCCTGTTTAGTCTCCGTTCTTACCCTGTTTAGTCTCCGTTCTTACCCTGTTTAGTCTCCGTTCTTACCCTGTTTAGCCTCCGTTTTTTCTTCTTTTTTTTCTTCCATTTCCCGTTTTTTTTTTCTTCCTCCAAATCAATCACGTCCGTCCGCAGGCCAACCAAACAAGACTTCCTCCATCTCCAATCTCTATTTTGTTTTTCTCAACATCCTCCTCTCCCCATTCTCCTTCTCCTCTCCCTTCCTTTCCTCTCTCCCTTCCTTCTTCCCTCACTTTGTTTTTACATAATGACAAGGAAGGAAAACTCAAAATTCCGAAGAAAAAAAAGAAAAAAAAAATTCTTCCGTTGGATCATTTTTCTTTCATATTTGTCGCCTTGTTTTCTCTGACCCAGATTTTACTTTATTTTCATATATTTTTTCGACTTTCTTTCACCACCTTTGCATTTTTGGTTCATTTTCTTTATTTTATTTGACCATCTTCATCTTCTTTCTTTTCTATTACTATTTTTTTCTTTCTATTTTCAATTTTTTTCTTTTTCAGTTCTCAGGCCTCATATTTTTCATTCTTTTATATATTTTTACATGAATCATTTTGTTTATTAGTGAATTTATATTTTCTTTTTCTTCACTTATTTTTTTGTTTTAATTTAGAGCCGCTTTGTGTCTTCTTTCCTATGCCTCTTCTTTCTTCTTTCACTTTCTTCTATCTAGTTTTTACGTCATCCTCTTCTTGATCCTCGAATTCACTGAAGACAACATTGTATTTCCTTCACTGTTTTCACCTCTCCCAGATTTTCTTCTTTTTCTTCTATTCCTAATCCTCATCCTCCTTCCGATCTTCTTCTTTGTCTCCTTCCTCTTCTTCCTCCGTTTCCTACTTCGTCGTTTTCTCAACTCTCTCTCGCTCTCTCTCTCTCTCGCTCTCGCTCTCGCTCTCGCTCTCGTTCTCGTTCTCGTTCTCGCTCTCGCTCTCGCTCTCGCTCTCTCTCTCTCTCTCTCTCTCTCTCTCTCTCTCTCTCTCTCTCTCTCTCTCTCTCTCTCTCTCTCTCTCTCTCTCTCTCTCTCTCTCTCTCTCTCTCTCTCTCTCAAATCACGTAAGTTTTTTTCTTTACTTTCCATTTTCTGAATCTTTTAACGTGAATTTCTTGTGTTCTTTCTTTCCTCCTCCTCCTCCTCCTCCTCCTCCTCCTCCTCCTCCTCCTCCTCTCCCAACCACTGCTCCTCCCTATCTTTCTCTCCCCACAGCGCAAATGAAGATATTTGCTTTGTTCTGACAAATCTTGTTAACTCATGGCGCTCCCTAAATCTGATACAGGGAGCTGGGAGAGGAGAGGAGGAAGAGCTGAGATGTGGAGAGAACAGGAGGAGGAAGAACAAGAGGACGGGAACGAGTAGGAGGAGATGGAGAGGGAATAAGAAGGAGATAGAGGATAGAGGAGGAAGAACAGGAGGACGGGAAGGAAGAGGAGGAGATGGAGAGGGAATAAGAAGGAGGTGGAGGATAGAGGAGGAAGAACAGGAGG
This sequence comes from Chionoecetes opilio, assembly GCA_016584305.1. NCBI lineage: Eukaryota > Metazoa > Arthropoda > Malacostraca > Decapoda > Majidae > Chionoecetes > Chionoecetes opilio. The sequence continues at coordinate 170,644 of JACEEZ010020218.1, forward strand.
ACGGGAAGGAATAGGAGGAGATGGAGAGGGAATAAGAAGGAGATAGAGGATAGAGGAGGAAGAACAGGAGGACGGGAAGGAATAGGAGGAGATGGAGAGGGAATAAGAAGGAGCTGGAGGATAGAGGAGGAAGAACAGGAGGACGGGAAGGAGTAAGAGGAGATGGAGAGGGAATAAGGAGATGGAGGAATCGGAGGATAGAGGAGCTTTGTCGGGTGCATTTCGGAGGTTGCAACAGGGATTTCAGTCGGGTAACAGACGGGCATCAGATGGGTCTCGACGCGCACTGGGATCCATATTATTCCAGTGTTTGTAAAGTATTGGATAGGAGGACATTGCCTGCTGTGAGAAATACTGCATGTGTGATGGTATTGTCTGGGACCTGCACGGTGTTATTATTATGTTGTTGCTACTGTTGCTGTTGGTGTTAAGTGAAAATCCGTCACGTGCGAGGTGTATGTATATTTAGCAAGGATTAGGTTGCACAGTCAGGGTATATATTCACGTGGAAGTAGCAGCGCTGTCGTGATTAGTGTTGATTGAATGCATTATTCTGTTTGCACGCGCACACACACACACGGCGAGAAAGAGAGCTAGAGAGAGAGTGTATGTGTGTGTGTGTGTGTGTGTGTGTGTGTGTGTGTGTGTGTGTGTGTGTGTGTGTGTCTGTGTGTGTGTGTGTGGGGGGGGGGGGGTTAAGGATGAGTAATGTCATGGGCGGTGGGAGGCCAAGGCGGGAGCAGAACTGGTCTAGGCGAAGCATGACGACTGTTTCCATCGTGCCACAGGTCTCGTCGGAAAGAGGCTACACCTTTATCTTTGCCTTGGTGATGCGGCGCCCCACCCTCCCCTTCCTGTATGTGTTATCCGCGCCCACGAAGCCAGACAAGCTGTGGCACGCGGCCTCGTGTTGTCATGAAGCAAGGCCACCCCAGCTTGTGACCTGTGCGGCGTGACTCATCGTGCGTGAATACAGCTGCCGTGAGGGGGAGGGCAGGGTCGCGTGGACTATAGCTGCAAGTTATTATTTTTTTCTTTCGTGTTCTGTTTCTTGTCGTGTGTGAAGTGTTTGGTTCGCGTGTTTTTGTTTGTGTGGCCGAATGTGTCCGCAAGATCCTTTCCTCTGCCCCATTTTTACATTTCACTCCCACTTTTCTCCATCCAATTTTTGTTTAATCTCCTCTATTCTTCCGCCTCTTTCTTCCCGCCACTCCTCGCCCTCCCCCTGCTAGGAATACAGCAGAATGTTACACTTTGAAATGTTCATTTGTATTGTTTGCACCAATTACTCGGCTGATGCAGTGCGAAAAATGTACAGTTTTTTGTCGCTTTTAATTAAATAAATGCCAATTGTTATTCAGTGCAGAGAAAGCAATTTCATTGCCTCATTATTGTATACAAACTATCTTTTATATTCACATCATTGAATTGTCCTGTCAGGATACTGATAATTATTGAATAGCTATTGTAATTATGATAATTTTGCTTCATGGAATTTTCGAGCTTATGAAGCGTTCTATAAGAAGATTAATCATATGCTAATTATTTTCTATCACAACTCAGTTAAATTCCAATGAAATTTTTTGTTTGCTCTCAGATTAATTATAGTTTCAGGCAACGGACTGTGACGCTTTACATCAATGTGTTGGCACTTAGATCTAAGTCACCTGCCTTCATAGTGCACGTTATAAACATGTAAGCAATTATAGTATAATAATTTCACACTAATAAATGTGATGCTGCAAAAATTATCAAGAAAACCGCTGTATGGTTAAAAAAAAATCTATTATATTGAGAGTTGTAAATCAATTCATGTGGAGTTCAGTGGCGTCCGTTCAAACACCTGACGCAACACCTTCAAATCCGTGACTGTTCTTTTTTCTCTCTTGTATACATATATATTTTTTATTTAATTACGAATATCGACTCCTCCAGTCTCTTGAAATCTCCAGAAATCTGTTCTACACAGACTCACATTAACTGGAATCATAATTAATCATTTATGTAAAACTTCCCTTATTAATAATTCGTAGATTTTGTCAACACAGATTAATTTCTCAGGTAAATTTTAACAAACTAAATGTATGTCAGTCCTCGCGTTTCCTCGTTCATGTACATCACTAATGCACCGGTCTTTCGAATACCAAATCCGTGGTGCATAAATGAAAAGTGACCATTGGATGATCCTCAAATACTCGGAGGAAAAAAGAAACTCATCGCCGCTTCAATTACCAAAAACATCAATTAAGTCCAATAAATCGCTATTTCTTAATTGAATAGTCACCACCGTATTACTCCAGCTAGGTGGAAACGCTCACACACCTATTTTTAATTACCAACAGTATCCATGGAGTGCTAATCTATTCCCACGATTCATTAGTGGTGCAAGTATTGGCTGCTAACGACCGCGAGGCAGGCGTGAGGAGGGTGGGGATTCAGGGTAATCTTTTTATTTTTTTCGTGGTTGTCTGTCAGGCCGCGGAAAGGGAAAGGGAGCCATGAAACAATAGATGAAGGCAAGGGCAAAAATTAGTGAAATGGCAGTGGGTAGTTGTGAAAAAACGGAGAAAGGGAGGGAAGAAAAGGAGAAAAGGACAGGTTTGCAAAGGCTGGATTGATGTTGTTATTACACTGACGTATTGTACTATATTGTGCTACACTGAAAATAACAAATACACTTGTGTTTAGAAATCTCTTCGCTCGTAAATTTTAAGTATTCCTTTGTACGACCAAGAAAAGAGTGAGTTGTAACGTGCGGCCATTAGCTTTATTGGGTCATTCCTAAGTGTGCAGTTATCAGGTCTTCTGTGTTGAAGGCTCCCTCGGGCCTTGTAGTAATTGGATCACACGAAGTAACTTTGATTTAAAAAATGTATTGATTGCAACATTAAGTGAATAATAAACTTTGGTATAATACTGAGAAAGCAATTTTATTGTACACGACAAGCAGCTATTCTTTATACCTCACTTTATACTTTTTTTCTTATCTACAGAATTGATGAAGAGTGACAGCGAATCGCCGGAAACCTCTCAGCTGTGGCAGGTCGACGGAACAGTGTCAAGGTATTGTTGTCTTCAGTGTCTGTAGTACTTATTCAGGTGCGTCGCGATCGTATTAACCAAGGATAATATAAAGAGGATATGAGAGTGCCATCGGAGAATATGAGGGAAATATTTACGCAGCTCTTGCTCACTCATGCTCGTATTATGGCACGAGGTCCATAAAAGAGCTTCGGCTTAAAGGGCCGTGGCTTGTATGACTGTATAATTGATTATGAACATTATTATATTACACTAAGCCGAATAAACTATCAAGTATCAAGTATCAAGACTTGATACTTGATACTTGATAGTTTATTCGGCCTTTATTCGGCGTAATCACTGGGAGGCAGCACCGCGGCCAGGCGTCAGCTGGGGCAGGCTCGCAGGGTGGTGGCGTGGCGGTTGAACTTGAATCTTCAAAATTTCTACCAAGGAAGGAAGACGGTGGCTGCTAAATTTTCGGCAAGACATACTGCACTAACGCTGAGATAGGACTTCATCTACTCCCCAAAGACTCATGAAGGTAGGTAGGTAAGTATCGTGACATCATGAATGATGATTTAATGCAGAAATTTAAAAGACAAGACAGTTTTTTGTAGAAATTATATTCTAGAAGAGTTTCAAGCTCTTGTGTCAGGCCATTTCATCATCTCTTATTGCCACAAGCATTTATATATTGCTTATGTGCCTCACTATTAATAATGATGCAGCCAGCTGAAAGGCAACAAATGCCCCCGGCGTATGCCCCGAATGATGGATTGATTGATTCCTCTCATGTGTTTGTTTTTGTCCCAACTTACACAGACGCGAATCCAAGCACAAAATATGAAAAAAGTTTGCTTATTCCGCCCCCACAGTGTTAGCAGAGAGACAACTTGTCAGGTATTCTCTGTGGCTCTTGCAGGAGTGAGGAGATGAGAAAGCAGGAACAAGAGTTATGATTGTAGTACATAAAGATAAACAAATAACATAAATAAACCGGCACAAGCTGTCAGTAGGAGATGAGAGAGAGGGAAAAAACAGAACTCAACGGCAAACAGAGAATGAAAGTGAAGATTGCAGAATAGAAAGTTGAAAGGAAAGTTGAAGCAGATTCTGTTTCCCTTTATCATGGAAGGTAGAAGTGGATAGGAGCGACGGGAAAAAAAGGTGGAAGGGAGTTAAAAAGGAGAAGTTTAACAAGTCAAGAAAGCAAACAAGAAGGAAGATGAAGCTCTGTGAAAGCAAAGGAAGAAGGCAAACACTGCGCCTCTGTCTGGCTGTATGGCTGAAAATGAGGAACGTGGGATCAGAGAGAGAGAGAGAGAGAGTACAATTTTTGACACTCATCAAATATTATTATTTTATAAATATTAGTATCATTATTATTATTATTATTATTGTTATCATTATAACGGTATCATTACAACATTATATATATATATATATACAAATATAATTCACTTGCAGCCTCTCCACCTGCATTCGTGACAAGCAATAAAGAGCAGCCTGAAAAGTTATGCAATAAATTGCACACCACGAAAAAAACGAAAACTGTCCTTCCCTTTGGGCGTGACGAGAACGCCCAAAGTATCCTAGGTATCCTAACCTTTACCCACGAATAATAGAACACAGCCCTCTCCCCTTCCTCCTCCATTTATCCTTCCCTTTCTGCCCCCCCCCCCCCCCCCCCCCCCCCCCCTGTTCTGTACTAGATTGTCCAGGAAGTCGCTGGAACCTTTGTTTTCATTTTAGGTGACTCATCCAAAATCCTACAGTGCCTGTCTCCTTTGTTTATCTTCCTCCTTTTCTTCCCTTCCATCTTCCCGTATACTCTTCGTTATCCACACACGCGCGCGCGCACACACACACACACACACACACACACACACACACACCACACACACACACACACACACACACACACACACACACACACACACACACACACACCACACACACACACACACACACACACACACACACACACACACACCACACACACACACACAACAACACACACACACACACACACACACACACACACACACACACATGGTCCTTAGCAGTGCATGCAATACCGTCTCACGCCTGCCCCGTCGGTGAAAGTTTAGGATGAAGGATTCCTGTAGGATGATGTTGCCTTTGATTAATTGGCTTTCGTACTGCTAACGGCTCTATCCTTCCCCCGTGGATGGTGGCTCCCTGACTTGCCCGGGAAAGCTGTAATATAATCTCTCCCTCGCCCTCTCTATATATCCCTCTCCCTTCAGTGCAGAAGACGAAATCCTGGTGCATTGAACCCTCGTCTTTCTTTTTCCCTCTCTCTCTCTCTCTCTCTCTCTCTCTCTCTCTCTCTCTCTCTCTCTCCTCTCTCTCTCTCTCTCTCTCTCTTCTCTCTCTCTCTCTCTCTCTCTCTCCTCTCTCCTCTCTCTCTCTCTCTCTCTCTCTCTCTCTCTCTCTCTCTCTCTCTCTCTCTCTCTCTCTCTCTCTCTCTCTCTCTCTCTCTCTCTCTTTACTATTCTTCCCTTGCCATGTTGCTCTGTTGTCCGTCATCGTTGCTCCTTTGTTCTTCTTTTTTCTTTTTGCATTTTTACTTTCGCGCCTCCGTTTGTCTGTGTGTCCGCCTGTCTTCCCACTGGTCTCCCCTCGCCGTCTGCCTACACACTTCCGCTTCGCTGTCGGCCATGACGGAATATCTCACTGTCAGAACTTCTCTCTCAGGGCTTTCCATACAGCTGTCCCTCTCAAGAAGTTTCTGACGTGAAGTTACCGCGCTGACGATCCAGACGCAATAGGATTTATGGAATGGCTATCTGTACGTCTTCTATTTTTCGCTGTTGATATGAATGAATGTTATTTTCTTTTGAGGGTTTCACGAATCACTTGTGTGGAAACATGTTATATCGTTCTCTTAACCCCTTGAAACCCAGAACGTAATTTCCATAGTAATTTGGCTACCATTAGACAATTTTTAGTGAATATGAGCAATATTTTATAGCTATGACCTGTTTAGTATCCTTGTCCACTAGCTAATTTAGTATAGTAAGCTACTTTTCGTAATTATATGGCTAACAACAGACAATTTTATATAGAAAAGGAAAGCTCTGGGCGTGAAGGGCTTAAAAAGCTATCTTAGCGCTGTCACTATAGAATTTACGTTTTATGTATTTGAATCCAGCGTTAACTTGGTACAAATTATGTGACTGATGCAGCAGTAATATGTCCTGGGGGGGGGGGGAGGATACCTGTAAAAAAGTATAGGGAGGCTGCCGTCCGGTCCCTCCACGGTTGGTTGCCTCCGGAATTCGCTCTAATATTCCACCTGAATTGATTTTCCATCAGAATTAATTGGTTCTCCTTTCACCTCGCGGAAACAGGTGTGAAGGACGTTAACTCTTTACTAGACTCTCAGTATTAATTTCCTCATATTTCAATGGCTTTTCCAACATTACGCGTATCATCCAACGTATGGTTTATTTCTGATGCTGCAAATGTAGCTTATGTGATTTTTTATCTTTTTTTTACATTCTTATAAATATATCACTGCACAAACAAGAATATTTCACAAGAATTTTCAATAAGCAGAAACCAACAGCGACGTGCGTAAGGGCAGGAAGCACTTAGGAACTTCGGAGCATAAAATGTTGTGAAATATGTGAACCATGAATATCCGGCTTAAAGAAATCTTAATCCTTTCAAAATTTTGTATCCCCGAGATTAATAATTTGGTGGCAGCAGTGGCAGGTAATTCAAGCCGGCAGAGGGCTGTTCCCCCTTACTGAGCCCAGGGCGTGTGACTCTGGCAGAAGTCGGCAGGATAATGGAGGGAGGGAAGGGGAAGGAAAAAGAAACAAACAAAATAGAAAGGAAAAAAGTTACATCGCTACCAAGTAATGTATGAATAAGTAATTGAAGTACCTGTATTGTACGTGTGTGTAGTCTTGTGTTACGTTCTTTGTTCTTCAGTAGTACGTGAGGAGGGGAGGGAAAGAGGGACAGGCGGAGAAAAAAGAAAAGCGATGAGGTAAAAAAGGGAGAAAAAGACTGTCACAAAGAAATATATATAGGCTCAAATAGGACAACTTTGTATGTACGTTTGTGTGTGTGTCTGTGTGCGTGTGTGTGTCTGTGTGTCTGTGTGCGTGTGTGGTGTGCGTGCGTGTGTGTGTGTGTGTGTGTGTGTGTGTGTGTGTGTGTGTGTGTGTGTGTGTGTGTGTGTGTGTGTGTGTGTGTGTGTGTGTGACTTGTATTCTCCCCCCTGAAGTTCCATGTCTGTTCGTACGTCACAGTGATGACCCCAAAAAGTTGTACAGTGTGCGTGGAGTGTAGTTTTAAAGAAGGATAACCACACGTCAGGGGGCGAGCCAGCATGGAGGGGTGCCGAGGCCTCCCTAACACCAGCTAGTTTGTGAGAGGAGAGAGAGAGAGAGAGAGAGAACAGCGCATCGTTTTGACTTTATACAATGACCACTACCCACGCTATAGCAGTAGGGAAAGGGGGGGGGGGGCGGGTCGGCGGCGTGTGGGTGTGTGTGGGTGTTGGGGGGAGCGGAGGGGGTGGCAGTCTTCTTTCTGATCCCCAGAGTTAAGCTGCTGATCTCGCTGAGCCGGCCACCTCGTTGCCGGAGATAAAACTCCCTAATCAGTTTCGACAAAGCTTTACCCAGTGAGGTGTAATAGGAGGGGGTGGGGGCTGGGGGGTGAGAATGACCAGCATGGGGGTGGGGGCAGACAGGAGGGGGGGAGGTGAGAGGAGAGGAAATGGATGGGTAGTTTGGAGTGAATAAATATAGGGAATATAGGAAGCCATATTGATGCAAGATATAACGAGTGAGAGGCGCAGATACTCGGGGAAAAGCAGAGGAGGGAAGGTACAGGTTGGTTTCTTCCCTATCAGTTTTTCCCTCCTCGTTCCCACAGGTGTGCTAGAAAGGTAGGCGGCATCATAATTGGCCGCCTGCACCTGTCACGTCCCTAACAACCACCACCACCGCCGCCACCCTCTATTTGTTGCCGCTCCTGCAAACATTTCTCTTTTTCGATTTCTCCCTGGCAACGAAATTGTAGAGTTGAAAAAAATGTTAGTCACTATATTTCTGAAGTGGTATGTATTTTAGGTAGATGGACACATGTGTATAAAGTAATAAACAACAATATAACTACATAGACTAGAGAGAGAGAGAACGAGAGAGAGAGAGAATAATAAATATGTATGTTAATTAGAGCACGTATTATGCGTTCTGTGAATTAATTTTGTTCTGCGTTTTATTTGCCATCATAAAAATAATTAAACGAAAATGAACATAACCTTCAAAAATTCATATACCTTCGATTAATGTATAAAATTAATGATATGCCATGGAAGTAGGTTATTGTAGTGATTAACATAAGCATCTATTTATGAACTCTTCCATCACGATTAAGGAAACGGAGATAGAAAATAAATAGAAATAAAAAAAAAGATGAAAAGATAGATAGATCGGCAAGTACATAACTAGACAGACGTACAAACAGATAAGGTTCTTTAGTTATCAAAGCAGCCTGGTAGACATTATTTAATGCTCAGATTACTCAAAGGTAAAATATAAAAAGATAAGAATGACGAAAAATATATACAACTAGACTAAAAGACAAAAAGGTAGATAGAAAGACAAGTACATAATTAAACAAGTGAATATACAAACAGATAGGATCCCTTACGTATCAGAGCTGCCTGGTTAATAATGTAATGCTCAGATACTCAAGAAAATGAAATGGACAAAAAGATAGGAAGTTAGATACAGTAGATAGGTAAGTACATAATTAAACAGGTGAACGTAGAAACAGATAAGTACATAATTAAACAGGTGAACGTAGAAACAGATAAGTACATAATTAAACAGGTGAACGTAGAAACATAAGTACATAATTAAACAGGTGAACGTAGAAACAGATAAGTACATAATTAAACAGGTGAACGTAGAAACAATAAGTACATAATTAAACAGGTGAACGTAGAAACAGATAAGTACATAATTAAACAGGTGAACGTAGAAACAGATAAGTACATAATTAAACAGGTGAACGTAGAAACATAAGTACATAATTAAACAGGTGAACGTAGAAACAGAAGTACATAATTAAACAGGTGAACGTAGAAACATAAGTACATAATTAAACAGGTGAACGTAGAAACAGATAAGTACATAATCAAACAGGTGAACGTAGAAACAGATAAGTACATAATTAAACAGGTGAACGTAGAAACAGGTAAGTACATAATTAAACAGGTGAACGTAGAAACAGATAAGGTCCTTTACGCATCAGAACTACCAAGTAGATAATGTCATAATATTGGTGATTCAAAATGTCAAAATGTTCTCAGATACTGCAAGGTTGGGAATAAAAATTAAAACACCAAAGAGGCTAGAGTCCCATCGCCTCCTCCGCAAACTGCCCCCAAGGAACGCGTAATTTTTCCTCCCCATTGAACCCTGTGTTATTTAGCGTTAAAGGTGCCATTCCCTTTTGAACCCTGTCTCACCTCAGCCCTACTCTTCCATGCCTTCAGGTTGACATTCTTTTCCCTTTTTTTATATACGAGACAAATTTATTAGATCATATTGCCACCCACTATTTTTTATATTTTTTTATTTATGTATCTAAAATAGAATTGACTATAGGCTGGAGAAAAAAAAAATCGATGGGAACAAAGTGGTGCTATTGTCATTCTGGATAAAGAAAGTTTTTTTTTTCTTGCCACACCTTTCGTAACCTGATTCTAATTTCACGTTTTTTATGCTTCTATTTTGTTTTCTTACATTTTTCGCTTTTATTTTCTGGACTTCATTATATTTTCTATTTTCATGAGTTTCCATTGTGTTGTGTGTATATTTTTAAGACTCAGTTTTCCTATTTATTTAGAAAACAAACTTATTTATATTCTTCCTTTTATAAATATTCTCATCTTTCTTGGAATCACAATTTTTTACTGCTCCACAATTTCCCTTTTACTGCTAAAGCCGTACTTCCAGAAATATTCTCACTGATGAATACTTAGAATTAATAAAATGGACAAGTTTGATATGCACCTTTTTATTTTTTTATTTCTAAGGAGGAAAGGAGAGCGGTATCGAATTCTCTCTCTCTCTCTCTCTCTCTCTCTCTCTCTCGCTCTCGCTCTCGCTCTCGCTCTCGCTCTCGCTCTCGCTCTTGCTCTCGCTCTCGCTCTCGCTCGCTCTCGCTCGCTCGCTCGCTCTCTCTCTCTCTCTCTCTCTCTCTCTCTCTCTCTCTCTCTCTCTCTCTCTCTCTCTCTCTCTCTCTCTCTCTCTCTCTCTCTCTCTCTCTCTCTCTCTCTCTCGTCTCTCTCTCGTCTCTCTCTCTCTCCTCTCTCTCTCTCTCTCTCTCTCTCTCTCTCTCTCTCTCTCTCTCTCTCTCTCTCTCTCTCTCTCTCTCTCTCTATCTCTGGTCAGGTCGTGTTCGTTTCTGATATTTTGAAGCAGCCTTTTGGAAACATGATCCTAATGCATGGGTGTTTGCAGACGCTGGAGGGAAAAAGCAGAAAGGAGAGCTAGACCGAAGAGCCTGAGTCCCTTTCTCCCTCCTGGTTTTGTCCACTTTTGTCTCCCTTCTTCCTTCTTACTTTCGTGTCCTTTGTTTTCCTTTCTGTCTTATCAGGTTTTTACGCTCTTTGCTGTTTATGTGTGTGTGTGTGTGTGTGTGTGTGTGTGTGTGTGTGTGTGTGTGTGTGTGTGTAAGAATGTTCTTGCTCGTGTGTATGTATGCATTATTGAGAGAGAACAGATGTAGAATTAAATGCAAGAAAATAAGAATAACATGAGAGAGATATCCCTTGTCCTCAATGTAATGCGCCGTAATAATAATATTCAAGGGCGGACAATACACAGACAGATATATAGAGTGGTAGATAGATACACACACACACACACACACACACACACACACACACACACACACACACACACGCACACGCACACAACAAAATTATCGTCTGGTAATATTAAGAAAGATGATACATATATTTTCCTAGCTTTTACACAGTTTCATCAACACATATTTTTCGACCATGTATTTTTTTTCTCGAATATCCTTAACATCTTATGAATTTAATTTTCCCTGTGTTCTTTTCATTGATAGCTTTGTCCCAGTTTCGAAATTAATTAGAACTGTGGTAACTTAGTTATGTCACTTATGTGTGATTTTTTGAGTGCCACTGTATATTTTTTTAGTGTCAGTATAATTTTTGAGTGCCACATTATAGTTTTTGAGTGTCAGTATATTTTTTGAGTGCCACAACATATTTCTTAAGTTCCACAATATATATCCTAAGTGCCACAGTATATTTTTTTAGTGTCAGTATTTTTTTTGAGTGCCACAGTATATTTCTTAAGTGCCACAGTATAATTTTTGAGTGCTACAATATAAGGTGAAATAAACCTTGCAATATTCCGTGCCGACATGTTTCACCAGGTGCACAAAGAAGTAATTAATTCCTGCGCCACGCCACCTTGACCTCGCCATCTGCCTCGCGAAATAACTTGTTGATAATTTATCCCGCCAAAACTTTTCCTCTTTACGAGCCAAGTTTCCGTCGGATTTGTAATATGATGCAAATTCTTTTCTCATGATGCACCAACCTGCTGGGGCGGAGCTGGCAAGGCAGTCCTCCTACCCGGGCGAGACGTCAGGTTGAGGTTTGGGGTCAAGAAAATTATTGGAGATTGGGTTACCAGAAAGGAAGTAAGAATGATAATAAGCCTTCATAAAATCATACCTAAAGTAATGGAAAGAAACTAAGATTGTTTTGATATCTAATGAACGGATATTGTGCAGACCCGTTCAAAAAGTAGTAGAAAGGAAGTAGGAATGACAATATTCCTCCATAAAATTGTAAATAAAATATTGTAAAGAAACAAGATTGTTTTATGAATATATCTAATGAACGGATATGATGTAGACTCGTTCAAACTACAAAGAGAAAAACATCATCGGTTGCTATGACACTAAAGTCTGTCTCTTTTCAAAAGCCAGAAATAAGCGGTGTTGAAGGTCATGAAGGATATAATATAAATATAATTTCCATCATGACGGCCTTGAAACTTGACCTTAAAGCACTGGATGTGTGTAATGAAAAATCAAAGGCATAAATGGAAATAATGATCAAGACGTAAAATATATCAGTAAAATTGCAGTTTTGCTTCAGGCGGAATGTGATAGAATCATAGAATCATAGTCACGTAGTATTCAACGTTAATAGAGTGTGATCAAAGCAAATTTTCCCGCACGTTTGCCTAGTGGTTGGTAGCAGGAATGTACGCACTCGGTTTTCTAAGCATTTTTTATTTTTTTATTTATAGGCCTGCATTTCAGGTTTGGTTTTAAATTATTGTTGAAGCTCAGGCAATTATACTTTTATATAACTTTCTCATTTCTCGTGCAATACTTTTATTGGTATACTTGGGCAGAAAATATCGGATGTTTCACTGTTTTCATCACGAGCAAAAATATTTCCGACAACGCAGTTTCAGCTGTTTGCATTCATGTACCCATGTCGTTTTGCAGCAGTAATTTGATGTTTCCGTCATATGACTACTCGTGTTTTGCGGCCGTAATCTTTTTGCATGTTTTGTGATTAGAGAGCAATAGTTTCACCGCTTCAAAACCTTCCTCTCATCTTACTCTCCTCATTAATCAACCACCCAACTTTTCCGCTGTTTTTATTTTTTCCCTCTCATCTCTCTTCCCGTCGCCGATACGCCAATTACTCCGCTCTGGAAAGGAACTCGCTGCCCTCGGAGCTGAAACTCTGTCCAGCGCCGTTAGATTTTTCTGCCATAAGTAAGAAAACCACGCGACCGATATTATGTTTATCTTTTTTTCATTTATTCTCTTATTCATTTTATTTTCATTCATCATTTGTGTTTTTTTGTGTGTGTATATGTGTGTGTGACTGTGTGTGTGTGTGTGTGTGTGTGTGTGTGTGTGTGTGTGTGTGTGTGTGTATGTGTGTGTGATGAGATCTTAATAGAAATAAATAGTCTCTGCCAGTCCTCCTCACTATTTACATAATTATGCACCTTCGAGTGGAGGAAAAAGCTGTCCTGACTGAAATTTTGTCAAGAATTTTTTCTCTTTGTTCACACCATGAAAGGAGAATAAATTAGCAAGAAAAATGCGACAGTAGAAAGAAAACAAAAGCTAGCCTACATACATACATACATAGCATGGCGGGCTTACACACACAAAACAAAGACAGAAATAAACACACAAATAGTCACTTTCCCCTTGTTCCTGGGCGTTGTGACAATAATCAAGACATTTATTCCAACTCCAAAAAAACATTTCTTACTCGAACTAAAAACTTACGCAAGGGAAATAGACAAAAACAAGAGTGCGAACCCAAACTTACGCACGGGAAATAAAAAAAAGTAAGAGTGCGAATATGAAAACTATTCTAAGCCACAGTTCACGTTCAAGCTTCAATATGTACTGCAATAACACAAGAACAGGAAGATAAAGGGACGAAAGTACAGAAATCTAGGAGAGATGACAGTTGTGGTGGCTGGGGAGGAGGTGGGGGCAGGAAAAGGTTTGAGGGACATGGGGGGGAAGCACAAGGGGGAATGGTGAGGGGGGGGGAAATGTGATGGGTTAGGAAAGTTTTTTGGGGAAGGGGGGGCAGGGAAAGGGTTGAGAGACGGGGGGGGAGGGAAGCGTAAGGTTGGATGATGAGGGGAAGGGGGAAATGTGATGGGTAAGGTAAGGTTAAGGGTAGGGGGAGGGGGAGCAGGTGTACCCGAGCCCCATCACCGGCGTACCTGGGCATGAATGAGGAACATCCCGGCCCGGAGTGTGGCCGTAGAGAGGTTACTGCGCACGCTTAACTCTGCCTCGCCGCTTTACGATTGTTTATACCCGCCTGAACACGACTCTAACCCACGCCGGGATCACTCCTGAATATCAGAGTGGAATCCAGGCTGCAGGAGGAGGAAGTTAGGGGGTAGGAGTAGAGGAGGTGGGTGGGTTAGGTGGGTCTTTATACCGGCGATATCGTCAGTGTAGGTGGGACAAGTGCCCTTCAGTGTTATTCCTATGATTCTCTGCTTTGCTCGTCCCCAGGTATGAACGTGGGGACTCTGATGCATTCCTGTAGTATTTTTGTCCAAGTGTTTTTCTATCTGAATTTCTTGATGGAGTTTAATTTTTCCAGCGATCTCTGTCTGTTGAAGTTGTGAAGAATATATCATATCATTTATCATATACATATAAGATGCGCGTTTATGTATATATAATATGTTCCTGAATTCCTGAATCAAGCTTCATTAATGTTTAACTGTATCGAGTCAGTTTTTTTTTCAGTCATAAACAATGTATTCTCGTTCCTTTCAAATGATATAATATTTAATACGAAAAATTAATTATTCATCAGCATAATTTTGTATGCATTATGTTACCCGACCATCCCTCATTTAAAAATTTTCAAACGTCAATAAGCCTAACTATTTATTCATATGTAATTATAAACACTTTTCCCCTTAATTGCAATAACAAGATATATTGCACTTATAGTCTGATTTCTGATACATGCTAAAGAAAATACTTAATAATTGATAAGTAATTGTAATGGAGAAAATATCGTATCTTTTCTCGCACATTTAGGTATTACATGGGAGAGAAAAACGGAAATGTAGAGAGAGTGAATTTAAGGTCTAGCCACTCTAGGGAGGAAGCAGGGAGCGTGTCTGTGATTGTTAATTGTTTGCCGAGTTAGAGGGTGAGTGTTGGTGTCTGTGTGTGTGTGTGTGTGTGTGTGTGTGTGTGTGTGTGTGTGTGTGTGTGTGTGTATGTATGTGTGAGTGTGTGTGTCTGTGTGCGGCATCTGCGTCAGGTGTGGTTAGCAGCACATAAAGTTTTTCTGGAGTTCTATGTGGGCTGGATTTCTTCCGTCACCACATTTTCTTCCAGGAGCCAAAACAGGGAACAGATTTACCTTCCCTTCTATAAAAAAAACATGATCTGCAACTATCAATCATTTTTGCCATCACGCGTCATCCACAGACTATATTGATAAGTAATAATGGTGCTGTAAGAATGACTAGTGCGTCTCGTTAGCCCTTGGAAGCACCAGTAGTTATACGTAATACGAATACTGTAAGCAACACAATATTGGATTTCACACGAAGGCCAGACGTGGGCATTAAACCACACATTGTGCCCATTACAACAAACCGGCAGGCTGGTTCTCTCTATATGCTTGTTCCCTTTCATTAAAACAATACCTTACTGGTTTCTCATATTTCTGGTTTATATTTTCCGTGTTTCCTTCCTGTTTCCTCTGGCTGTTTGTTGGGTGTGTGGATAACATGTTGGGCCATTATATAAAGGGTGCCTTAATAACATAAATATAAGTGGTCTGAAGCGGAAAGAGAGAGAGAGGGAGGGTGCAAGAGGAAAATAAAATAACCTCCCTCACACACACCACACACACCCACACACACCACACACACACACAAGACAACTCCAGACTTTAAGAGCGGCGGTTGGGATGGGTGGGGGGGGAGAACGAGTGGTCGCGGCCAGGTTGAAGAGGCCAGAGAAGACTAGACAGTGTCGCAGTGTTCAGTTGCAAGTAATAGAGGTGCTTTGTATGTTAATAACAGTCTCGAAGGGGAGATATTCAGTGGGGGGGAGCCAACCGCGAAGACCAAGTGCGAAGCCAAAAGGAGGTCGCCGCCCTTAGCCGCTCGTCCACCTGTGACCTTTGACAACTTCCGCCTTAAGCCTGTGGCCTATCAGAGCTTTTCAAGGTCACATAAAAAAGTGACCTGCTCCGTATCCCAGCCAGCGTCTTGGAAAGGGTTGGGTTTGGGTGAGTGCGGGAGACAAGAAGGAAGATGAGATTAAAGCTGCGCCCTTAGGTCTTTTAGGAAGCATACCAGACCATCTGCCAGGCCTTAGGAGCTGTTTACTCTGAATACTCTTTTGTGGCTCGTCTGATCAAGGGTGCGGTATTGTAGAGCCATCGTTATCTACACTATTATTTGGGTTTGGAAAAAAAATATGAAAAATCTATCATCGTCGTCGTGTTCTTGATTTATCGTCACTTGTCGCTCATGAGGTTTCGTATTAGATTAAAGACAAGGAGACAGTTTTGGAGATAAAGTAAATGAATGCAATTAGTGGAGGGGTTGGTGCTTTAGG
>JACEEZ010020218.1:196867-202810 GCA_016584305.1 Chionoecetes opilio
TATTTGGTGGATAATAATATGATGTAAGGACACGGCAATCTAATCATTAAACACACACACACACACAGCGGACCGTTCCCTTATCACAAATGACTGTATCCACCTGGACTAAGATCATCTTGGCCCCGTTAATGACCTCGTTTCAATAGCTAAATGGATGACCGGCAGACCTGTAATGGGAGCGATCAGAAAGGACCCCAATATCATCAGCGGGTCAGAAAGATGGAACGCGCGCCCGCCGCCTGGAATATGATCATCGCACGCAAATTATATACAGGAACGAAGCTCTTCAACCCGTGTTCCAGGCCGGTGTTCGCTGGTCAATGGTCAAATGGAACGATCTGTAATTGGTGTACCTGGATGTAAAGGGGAGCTGCGTATGGCAAGGGAGAAAGGGAAGGGCAGGCGGGGAAAGGTAATATGTGTCCCTGTCCATATAATGATAAGGGGAAAGCTGTATATTTGATTGGGTGTTGATTACGTTTTTGTGAATTATATGAATGTTCATTATCAATATTAGTAATGCTGGTACAGGTGGTAACAGTAGTAGATTAATTATCATCATCGATATGTTAGTTTAATGACCAGCACGCCCGACTAACAGCAATAGGGTATATAATTAGGAAGCAGTCTCCCACTATTAAAGGAATCCACATAATGGTATTTTTCCGATATTTACACAAGAAGTGGTGGGGAAAGCACTTACATAGCTCTAAGGGGGGCAAGGTTTCCTTGCCCCCCTTAGCCCCAAGGGGTTCCCTCGCTTTTGTTCTTTGTCAGTGGATTGAAAATGCAATAGCATGTAATATCCAAGCAGTGTATTGTTGCCCTTCCCCTCCTGCCATGATCATTGAATTAAGACGTAATGTGCAAAAATGATTAATGGAATGTATTTAGAGTTGGTGCAGTGTTACCATACCTTGATTGCTTGTTTCTCTTCCACTGTGCGAGAGAGAGAGAGAGAGAGAGAGAGAGACCCACTCCCATCCCTTCCCTCAGTTGACAGGTGAGTTATGATTAGTGTGGTCAAGAGTTAATTGGAGGTAATCTTTCTACCCGATTCCTACCTTGGATGACAAATCGACTTCACATTTAGTTAACTTACTGCCAATGCCATGTCCCGCGACCTTCATACTTTCATAGAAAATGGAAAATAGATGTACTAACCCATGAAAAATGTGATGTTTATTTGGTAGGATGAATGAGTATCCTGTTACTTTTTTAATTGAATTTTTAGTGGTTTGAAGGGAAAAACTTTTACTAATATTTGAAGAAAAAAATTTATCATGCACAATGTCGATAGTCGATCTGGTAAAAGGAAGCAAATTTTTATCCGTGCCAAGAATTGCGTTACACCTGCAATAAAAGTGTGGCTGGCCGGGAGAAATCTAATAAGCCAAGTTGGAGGTTGTGGGTGGCTGTGGGTTAGACACTGGGATCGCTGCCTCGACATTTCCTAACCTCGGGGAAGATGCAACCTGGCGGAGTCTTATTGAAGGCAAGGTAAAAGAAGGCAACCGATTTTTTTTTTTTCGTAGAGTTTAGTTTTGTCGTATGTTTTGTTTCGGGATATATCTGCTGTCCTTGTTTGTTTTTACCTTTTGTATGTGAAATGAAGTTTGCTGAGAGTTTCATATACGTGCGTGTGGTTTAAGAGAAAAAAATAAAACTAATGTTGGTAAGAACATAAATGGGAATATAATTGGGTAAATCACTAAAGTACCTCCTCTACGCTTATCACAAAAAGAAATCCTTCCCAGCCGCCAAGTCTCACCTGTTCCTCTTTATCGTACCTTTTGACACATTCTATTCTGACCTTAACACTTACCCACGCCTCCGTATTAGTCAAATTACTCAATAAATTTATAGATTTTTTTTTCTTTAGCACACTAAATACTTCCACCTGTCCATCATACAACGTGAATAGTCTTCTCTATTTCACTCACCTCTCTACGTGGATCCCTCGCCTATATCTATCCATCCCAGTCTTTTTATTTATACCTTATACCTGCTGCCTATCCCAGTTCCGCTTAAACTCCATCTGCGTCAGAAAGGTGTTGGCAAGCTTGTTCATGTAGGCACTTATTTGCATACACAGGATATGAAAGGTGTGAATCTTCTCTCTGGTCTTGTGTACAGCTCGTTGGGCCAGCGAGATATTAAATTCCATATCTGTCCATGCAGCTGTATGTTGATATTGGCAGGTAAAATTTACATGCATTGATGTTGCTTGCAATTAGACTTACAAGGTGTGGAAGTAATAAGTTATGCATGGGGAAAGTGCGGTAATCCTGCTTGGTGGTATTTTTGTATACAGGATCAGAGATTAAGTTTAATAAATCTTAAGTTTATTGCCCCCTGGAATTTAAGATTGACTGGTACAGAGTTAGTTTGTAAGAATGCATTTTCGATCGTGAAAGTAAGTTATTTCATGTAGTTCTTAAGACTAAAGCATTATTCATCAAAACTTTATAGTAGTTAATATGATTCGCTCTATGTGATTACTACCATAATGCCAGTTGTTTTTGCAAGGAAGAATCTAATTAGAACGGGTGACTATTTTATTTCACTCTATATCTATTTTTACATAATTGAAGATTTAAAGAGTTTCTTCATGGATTAGTGATATCCGGTGAAGACCGTCGATATAATAAAGCGAGTGTCTGTGAAGGTTGTGGTGACAGTGTTGACCTGGGTGCGGACCAGAGTGGAAGGCACGGTTTGGCTGCGGAGAAGAAACATTTAGTTAAGAGCTTTTAGAGATAGAATTTTTTTTTTTTTTTTTTTTTTACACTTTGGAACTAATGAATTTTACTTAATTTATGAATGAAAGGATACAAGCTCTGAAGACTAGACGTTAATAGTATTCATAGTAGGATGGTATACTTACACTCTCGTGACTGTGTTAATCAGAGTTTCGTGCGTAAATCTGTGGGACGTGTGGGTCAGAGTGACGTACTGCACCTCAGTACGAGTGAGGTACTGGAAGTTTGACCTAATTTCTGTTACGGTGATTGTGAGAGGAGCGCCAGTCACCAATGCTGTGCTAACCACCACGATGCGGTCAGCTGGGGTCGGAACAACCTGGAAAGTAATAGAAGTAATTAATTGGGTGAAAATCTGATCTAATTTAGTCTAATATATCCAATCTTAGTAGCAATGTAAATAATTTACTATAGGATTGTCTCACTGATAAATAAAAAAAATAAAAAGTATAAATTCAATAGAAAAAGATACTTACCACAGTAGTAATGGCAGTTTGGGTGACGAAGCTGAAAAAAGAAGCAGTGCGGGCCTCCTTAACAAATACTACATCCGTTGTAGTGAAGAATCTGTCTTCAGTGAGAGTTCTGGTCAAAGTCACATCAGGTAGAGCAACAACCTTCGAGGATACAGCGAAGCTCGGGAACAAGGGTTGGAATGCAGGAGCATTAGCAGAATTACTTGCAGAGTTTGAGTCACCGCTAAACTGGAAAGGAGAACCAGATAGAAAATTGCCCCCGAAGCCAGAGTCTGCAAACTGTGCTTGAGCGATACCAGGTTGAGGAATTGCACCAGCCAATCCTGCGCCGAATGTATTTCCTGGTTGTCCACCAAGAAAGTTTGAAGAGAATTTAGTTCCGGGAAATATTCCACCTCGTCGACCTCCATCATCTCCAAATATATCTTGGAAGTCTCTACCAGGGAGAGCATTTAAATCTCCAGAAAAAATGTCGCCATTATCTATAATGTTCGCAGGAGCGGGATTTACGTCCCTAAAAGAGTGGACAGGGCCAGCATTGGCATGATTTGAGTCATCCAATACGGGCACTCCACCAGTCTGTTGCCGAGCATTGATGTTCCCTTGCGAGAGTCCTCTCGAGCCATATGGACTCTAAAAAAAGATGGTCAAAAGAAAGTAGTGATTAGTAAGCTGTAGATACAGTACCCTTTAACTTAAGCCAATATCAAATTTACTTATTTGAAAATATATGAAGATTTAAAGTACCACAATTTAGCAACACATACCGGAAACTGTCCAAGAACATTGGTAACCAGTGCCAGGAGAACCAGGACAAACATAATCTTGCATCCAATCATCTGTGCCAAACGTAAAAGTCATTAATTATTAATGATTATTAGTATCACTATTAATCCTAACATGCCTGTATATTATATTCCAATTAAAATGAATAAATACTTAACAATTATTCACAAAACTACCTTAGTACGGAACATATATGCACGTCACCAAACCTTTCAGCGGAACAGCCAAACCCAGAATGCCTCTGTCCCTCCGTCCAATCCTGACAACGCCTCGCCACGATCCTAGACCGTCGAACCCTCCCCGCTTCCCACACCCTTGCCCCCTCCTCCTCTTCCTTGCCCCCGCCCCTCACCCTGACGCCCTCACTAACAAGCAACCCTAAACCACCCCTTAGCAAGAACAGTCATCTTAGTGATATCGAACAATGAGTAACGCACAAAACATTAGGGATTTAAACTTAGATCGTAAATAGGAATATAGCTCTTAAATATTCTGGGATTTCTTTAACTTACTATTTTGCGTCTGAACACAGTGAAAACAGTATTAGTGTCGCGGGAGTAAGTCTTTCCAATCTGAAAAAGGGTCTATGTATTCAGTGCTTAGAAATGCTTCAATGCAGCAAGCGTTTCAAAACAATGTTCAACTTTAAC
Source organism: Chionoecetes opilio (assembly GCA_016584305.1). Classification (NCBI taxonomy): domain Eukaryota; kingdom Metazoa; phylum Arthropoda; class Malacostraca; order Decapoda; family Majidae; genus Chionoecetes; species Chionoecetes opilio. Next base: position 201,545 of record JACEEZ010020218.1, read on the forward strand.
ATTAATCAATCAAATTATTGAATTACGTTAACACTAAATGCTTTGTTTTACTGCAAGTTTGTCTGCGCCACCCTTAGCCGCTGCCCCCATGTCAATATAATTTTTAAGTGCGCCACCCTTAGCCGCTGCCCCCATGTCAATATAATTTTAAAGTGCACCACCCTGAGCCGCTGCCCCCATGTCAATATAATTTTAAATTGCACCACCCTGAGCCGCTGCCCCCATGTCAATATAATTTTTAAGTGCGCCACCCTGAGCCGCTGCCCCCATGTCAATATAATTTTAAAGTGCGCCACCCTGAGGCGCTGCCCCCATGTCAATATCATTTTAAAGTGCGCCACCCTGAGCCGCTGCCCCCATGTCAATATAATTTTTAAATGCACCACCCTGAGCCGCTGCCCCCATGTCAATATAATTTTAAAGTGCGCCACCCTGAGCCGCTGCCCCCATGTCAATATAATTTTTAAATGCACCATCCTTAGCCGCTGCCCCCATGTCAATATAATTTTAAAGTGCGCCACCCTGAGCCGCTGCCCCCATGTCAATATAATTTTAAAGTGCGCCACCCTTAGCCGCTGACCCCATGTCAATATAATTTTAAAGTGCGCCACCCTTAGCCGCTGCCCCCATGTCGATATAATTTTAAAGAGTAATTATATCATGATTGTGACAACAGCAACAAAATGTTACGGCAGTCAAATATCCATCACTCACTTTCACATAACTTTATCAAGTATAAAAGTCATGTGGAAAAAATATATCCCGCTAAATCACTGCGCCGGCGGAGTGAATTAAGATGTTAACTATCCCGGCGATGAATCTGCGAAATCTTTGTTTCGAGGCAGGGTACGGCTTGGTGTGTACAAGGCAACCAGCTTATCACACTTAATCTGAGTTAGGTTGATAGGTCTACCTGTGTTGAAACTTATTAAGGAGACTGGTTTAACCTTTCACAGGTGCTCGCGTTTAAATAAATTTTATGAAAGTTCAAAAGTAGAACACATGCAGTTGTGCAGAGGAAGTAATACGCAACTTATTACAGGCCACTGACTTTAGCTTAACGGGGTCGTGGTAAACAAATAACTTATTGCAAATGTTTGAATATTTAATCTGAACATAATTGAACGGGATACCAAATAACTTTTTTAAGTTATTCAAATTTACACATCCACCCATTGAAACCAAGTTGAAAACCCACCATTGAAAAACCTGCTGGTTAGGTTTTTGCAAGAAATCTAGATGAGTGTCAAAATTGCTAGTTAATAC
>JACEEZ010020219.1:0-21585 GCA_016584305.1 Chionoecetes opilio
ACATGTAGATTTAGGGTATAATATATATGCTTGTTTACTATAGAAACATTACTTGCTCCATGCTAATAAAGTAGTTAAGTGAGCAGATGTAAAATGTCTTAGGATAAACGAGTAATTATCAACCACCTCGAGGGAGACTGCGACGAGGTAGGTCGCTGCTCGAGGGGCCTCGGGGAGAAGGGCAAGAACCAAGGTAGATGGCGGAGTGTTCGACAGGGACTCCTGTCTTACGTATTTTCGCCGAAGTGTATAGTTTTAACTGAAATTATACGAACTACCAGAAGCCCAAAGTGTCTCTCTACATCCTCACGAAACCACTAATATTCCCCACGAAACAGATTGATTGAAACGTGTGTTTACTGGACATTTGACTATCATCTAACCAACAAGGTGAGTCTACCTGTGTGAATATTATTCGCGTAAAGGGAAAAATCCAGAACAAAGTGTTTTGTTTGCAGGTTCTCAGATATGGAATTCTCTTCCTATTTAAATAAAAAGTCTGATGGATGCTGGAAATTTACTACAATTGAAGAAGAAAATAAAGACTTATTTATTTAATTGTCAAAATACTTTGTAAACTTGTGTTGAAACTGTGTCGATTGTCTGTATTTGCTTAGCAATGTTTTTTTATATATTTCTTTTTTTTAGTGTTATTAATATTGTATAGTTGGTCGTCACTTATAATGCCTGTACTACTGAACAACCATTAGTTATGATTTTATCTGTCTAGGAGCTCGACAGACCGTGCCATCATTACGTTTTTGTTTTTATATATTTAATTATCTTCGCGTGATTTTGTAATGGCAATACATTTACTTACTTACTTACTTACTTACTTACTTACTGATATCTTTATTCTTTTTCAGCTTTTTTCTCTTTTTTGAAGTTTTTTGTTGTTTACTTCTTCTTCGGGGGACCTCTAAATATTCTCCGATTTGAGCGATACTTCACTCGATTACGTGTATCACCAATTGAAACAGGAACAACATCACGCCCAGACAAATGTACAAAATTTGTTTTTTTGGACCACCCTAATATATATATATATATATATATATATATATATATATATATATATATATATTATATATATATATAAAATATATATATATATATATATATATATATATATATATTTTAATATATATATATTATTATATATATATATATTATATATATATATATATATATATTATTATATAATATATAATTATATAACTGGGGATAGTTATATATAACTATACTAGTTATACGAGAGAACTCTCTCTCTCTCTCTCTCTCTCTCTCTCTCTCTCGTGAGAGAGAGAGAGAGAGAGCGAGAGAGAGAGAGAGAGAGAGAGAGAGAGAGAGAGAGAGAGAGAGAGAGAGAGAGAGAGAGAGAGAGAGAGAGAGAGAGAGAGAGAGAGAGAGAGAGAGAGAGAGAGAGAGAGAGAGAGAGAGAGGAGAGAGAGAGGAGAGAGAAGAGGAGAGGAGAGAGAGAGAGAGAGAGAGGAGAGAGAGAGAGAGAGAGAGAGAGAGAGAGAAAACAGAAGAGAGAGAGAGAGAGAGAGAGAGAGAGAGAGAGAGAGAGAAGAGAAGAGAGGGGAGAGAGAGAGAGAGAGAAGAGAGAGAGAGAGAGAACGAGAGAGAGAGAGAGAGACGAGGGAGAGAGAGAGAGAGAAGAGAGAGAGAGAGGAGAGAGAGAGAGAGAGATACAATATATGTGGTGTGTGTGTGTGTGTGTGTGTGTGTGTGTGTGTGGGGTGTGTGCGTGTGTGTGTGTGTGCGTGTGTGTGTGTGTTTATGTGTGAGTGGTGACCCAGGGTGAGATGGTAGGCCCTGGAGGTTCACTTCAAGGGTCTGATGGTTGGCCCTCGCCCGTGGTGGAGCAGGCAGGATTGTTATAGCCTTTGACAAGTGCTTGTGGGCCCTTCGCACCCATGTATTGATGTTTGTAGTAGTAGTATATATTAGACAACATGTGATTGCAAACTCCAGTCGTGTTGTTGCTGTGGTTGGTCACTGGTCAAAGTGTCTCGGGGTAGGCCACGATCCGTGTGATTCCAACACACACACACGCACACACACATATACACACACACACACACACACACACACACACACACACACACACACACACACACACACACACACACACACACACACACACACACACACATATGCACACAAACGTTAAGTCTGTAAGTCTGCTGAGTTTTTGGAATGCGACAAGGCGTTACTGTAGAGTTTTTCCGGTAATCTAATAATACTCCTAAAAGTGTTTTTAGCCCAAAACCCCCCCCCGAAATTAAACAATTAATATGGGACCAAGCCGCTTAGTATCTACGATTTTTTGCGATGTTTTGAGCCTACTCTCATCAAAATAGAATTTACAGTTTCGGCTACCCAAAACAGACAGACACACGACTACTCCTATAGTGTATTATATTGGAGCTCATGCCGCCCACCTGTGTCCTTCAGTGCACTCGCAGTCGAAAGTAGAGTTAATGGGCAGGGCATGTGTGTGTTCTTAGGCTACTCGATGGTGCATAAATATTTTGGTTTTCGTCATGGATCGAGCTTGGGTCATCGAGACCGCCACTGGGAGACGCTAACCACTCTGCTTCCGCCTCCCCGTGGTGTGTGTGTGTGTGTGTGTGTGTGTGTGTGTGTCCAAGTGAAAATGCCTATATTTTGTTAAATATATGTAAGGAAGCAGCAATGGTGATGTTGAACAATGTTAAGGTTGGTGCCAAGCATTTCCTGAGTAGCAAGACCTATAAAAAGGGTAGCGAGTGGGTTTCTGAATTAGATATTTGTGTCTTGAGTCACTCAGTGCTGAGCAGGGTGACAGCATTCTCGGTGTTTCAGAGACAGTGTTTACCGTCGGATCACGCGCCGATTGCTGCGACCATGACTTCGCCTGGCGTGGATATGGAGAGCCTGTGTACTCGTGCTAATCATTTGGGTGACCATGCTGTGATGTGCAATGAATCTGGCCGGAATAAGCATGTTAAGAAACCTGTGCATTGGAATGCGATAGATAAGGAAATGGTTTTGAGCAAATTACAGTCAGTAGACCTACCCGCCGAGATAAACCATGTCAACCATGTGATCAAAAATGTTTCGGACAACTTGTATGACTGTGTGTATCGAAGCAGACTGGAACCTCAGGCAATGTATGGAGAGCCTACCTCAGACATGTGGGAGAGATTGCTTGAAAATAAAGATGACTTGAAGCTATGGAGAGCTATAAACTGGAAAGGTGAATATAGCAGTGACGTTAAACCTGATTGTCGGCCCTCAGATGAGGAATTTAAGTATTTCTATGCAAGCAATTTCTATCCACCTAACGCAGAACTCACTGGTTACGAATTCAACTCTAATGTTAACATACCTATTTTAGATGACCCGATTACATCAAGTGAAGTACAACAACAGGTAAGAAAGCTGAAATCAGACAAGGCATGTGGCCCTGACGGTGTGTCCCTCCTGGGATATTTAAGATGATGTCTGCTCAATGGATAACTGTTTTGGCAAGCATTTTTAATGTTATATTCATGCAAGGTACCTATCCAGTATAATGGTCAAGAGCTAAACTAGTTACACTTTTTAAGAAGGGAGATAGGAAAGAGACTAAGAACTACAGAGGAATAAGTGTGATGAACAGCATGGCTAAGGTATATGACATGGTTTTACACTCGCGGCTGAAGCAGTGGTTTAGACCTCACGGGAGCAGGCGGGCAGTCAGGAGAAAAGAAGTTGTATAGAACATAATTATAGTTACATTAAGATTATGTGCGACATGGCAAGGAGGAAGAAGCTGAAACTATTTGTAACATTTATAGATTTCTCACAAGCATATGATAGTTTCCTGACATAAGTTTGTTTAGAGTTTTACTACGCTTGGGTTTGTGGATCAATTATGTTGGGTGCTTTGGTTGCCATTTATACCCAGACAGAGAGCTTGCTTGGAACAACCGTATACTAATTACGATGGGAGTAAGACAGGGATCACCTACTTCAGGTTTGCTGTTTATTTTGTTTGTAGACGAGTTAATAAAGATTATTAAAGGTGGTTGTGAACTAGACGGGTTTTCTACAATGGCTTCATATTCTTGTACTTATGGATGACACAGTCTTACTTTCAACAACGAGATGTAACATGCTGAAAAAATGTCTTTGCTGCAAAATTATTGTACAGAATATGGTATGAAAATCAACCAATCAAGGACCAAATTTTTTTATGATAAATGGCGGTGTTGGTGATTCGGAGGTGTTGGTGGTGAACAGGTTAGTGGTGGAGCACTGCCAGATGATGTGTAGCAGTGTGTGTAGTAGCATACATATATTAAGCTAATGAATAGAAGAGTAAGAGGTTATTTATTGTGATATAACGGTATATTGCAAGAGTTTTTTTTATAGTTTCTTGTAAACTGTAGCCGTTATTGTATATATACAAGTAGTTTTACTTATCATATTCCTATAAACCCCATAAAATGTAGTGTTTTCAATGATATTAGCTAGTTATCAGTGAAGAGTTTTTTTTTCTACAAATTGAAGTATTTTTCTTTATATCTGTAGCTAAATAGCTTTTGATATTTGCTACAACTATATTTTACAAAATTAATAGCTAAAAATATATATTTTTCATGAAATTTAGATATCAATTTTAATCTTAAAAACAATTTTTTTTTCTAGTATTTTAATGTATTTTTGAATTGATAAAAATGTCGATATTTTGACATTATTCAGCACTTTTACACAACTATATTTTACAATGTTATGAGCTAAAAATATGTATTTTTCATGAAATTTTAGGTATCAATTTTAATCTTAAAACAACGTATTTTCAAGTATTTTATGTTTTTTTTGAAAAGCTAAAAAATGTCGAAATTTGACATTATTCAGCACTTTTACACAACTATATTTTACAATATTATGAGCTTAAAATATGTATTTTACATGAAAATGATGTATCAATTTTAATCTTAGAAACATCGTTTTTTCAAGTGTTTTAATGTATTTTTTAAGTGCTAAAAAATGTCGAAAATTGACATTATTCAGCCCTTTTTTTGATAGAGAAATTCAAAATGTGGTATTATAGTTGTTTTCGTTAGAAATTGCTATTTTAAACTACTGTAAGCATATAATAGGAGTTTGAGACTCCTATATTATGATACAATTGGTATATTACAAGTGTTTTTCATAGTTCTCTTGTTAATTGTAGTGTTATATCATTAATAGAAGGAATTTACCTTCTGATAATGCTTTTAATACCCTCAAAATGTGTTTTTTTTCAATGAATTTTAGCTATTTATCGGTGATATATAGCTGTTGTCCTACAAATTGAAGTAAACAATCTTTTTTTTGAATAATTTGCGCCTAAAAGTAGCTTAAATTACATTAAGCTAATATATAGAAGAGTAGAGGTTATTTATTGTGATATAACGGTATATTTGCAAGCGTTTTTTCATAGTTTTCTTGTAAACTGTAGCGTTATTGTATATATACAATTATTTTTACTTATCATATTGCTATAAACCCATAAAATGTAGTGTTTTCAATGATATTAGCTAGTTATCGGTGATATATAGCTGTTTTCCAACAAATTGAAGTATAAAATCATCTTTTTAGAATAATTTGCACCTATAAAGTAGCTTACATTACATTAAGCTAATAAATAGAATAGTAAGAGGTTATTATTGTGATATAATTGTATATTGCAAGCGTTTTTCCATAGTTTCTTGTAAACTGTAGCGTTATTGTATATATACAATTAGTTTTACTTATCATGTTGCTATAAACCCATAAAATGTAGTGGTTTTCAATGATTTTAGCTAGTTATCAGTAAAAGAGTTTTTTTTTCTACAAATTTGAAGTATATTTCTTTATATCTGTAGCGAAATAGCTTTTGATTTTTGTTTAAAAAACTATATTTTACAAAATTAATTGCTAAAAAATATGTTTTTTTCCATGAAATTTAGGTCTCATTTAATCTTAAAAAACAATGATTTTTCAAGTATTTTATGTATTTTTTGGAAAGGGTAAAAAATGTCGAAATTTGACATTATTCAGCACTTTTACACAACTATATTTTACAATGTTATGAGCTAAAAATAGGTATTTTTCATGAAATCTAGGTATTAATTTTAATCTTAAAAACAACGTTTTTTCAAAGTATTTTAATTTTATTTTGAAAGCCTAAAAAATGTCGAAATTTTGACATTATTAAGCACTTTTAAAGGGACTATATTTTACAATATTATGAGCTTAAAAATATGTATTTTTCATGATTTTTAGTATCAATTTTTTCTTAAAAATAACGTTTTTTTTCAAGTGTTTTAATGTATTTTTTGAAGGGCTAAAAAAAGGTCGAAAATTGACATTATTCAGCCCTTTTTTTAATAGAGAAATTCAAAATGTGGTATTATATTTGGGTTTTCGTTAGAAATTGCTATTTTAAACTACTGTAAGTTTATAAATAGGAGTTTGAGACTATATATTATGATCCCAATTGTATATTATACGTGTTTTCATAGTTTTCTTGTTAATTTTTGTGTTATATCAATTAATAGAAGGGAATTTACCTTATGATAGTGCTTTATACCCCAAAAGTGTTCTTTTCAAGATTTTAGCTATGTTATCGGTGATATATAGCTGTTTTCCTACAAATTGAAGTATTAAATCCTCTTTTTAGAATAATTGCACCTAAAAGTAGCTTACATTACATAAAGCTATTAAATAGAATAGTAAGAGGTTATTTATTGTGATTATAACGGTATATTGCAAGCGTTTTTCCGAGTTTCTTGTAAAACTGTAGCGTTTATTGTATATATACAAGTAGTTTTTACTTATCATGTTGCTATAAACCCATAAAATGTAGTGTTTTTCAATGATTTTAGCTAGTTATCAGTGAAGAGTTGTTTTTTCTACAAATTGAAGTATATTTCTTTATATCTGTAGCTAAATAGCTTTTTGATATTTGCTACAACTATATTTTACAAAATTAATAGCTAAAAATATGTATTTTTCATGAAATTTAGGTCTCAATTTTAATCTAAAAAACAATGTTTTGCAAGTATTTTAATGTATTTTTGAAAGGGTAAAAAATGTCGAAATTTGACATTATTCAGCACCTTTACACAACTATATTTTACAATGTTATGAGCTAAAAATATGTATTTTTCATGAAATTTAGGTATTAATTTTAATCCTAAAAAAAAACGTTTTTTCAAGTATTTTAATGTATTTTTGAAAGCTTAAAAATGTCGAAATATGACATTATTAAGCACTTTTACACGACTATATTTTACAATATTATGAGCTTAAAATATGTATTTTTCATGATATTTATGTATCAATTTTTATATTTATAAATAACGTTTTTTCATGTGTTTTAAATGTATTTTTGAAGGGCTAAAAAATATCGAAAATTGACATTATTCAGCCCTTTTTTTTTATAGAGAAATTCAAATGTGGTATTATAAGTTGTTTTTCGTTAGAAATTGCTATTTTAAACTACTGTAAGCTTATAATAGGAGTTTGAGACTCTATATTGTGATACAATTGTATATTATACGTGTTTTTCATAGTTTCTTGTTAATTGTAGTGTTATATCATTAATAGAAGTAATTTACTTTATGATAATGCTTTATACCCTCAAAATGTGTTCTTTTCAATGATTTTAGCTAGTTATCGGTAATATAGTGTTTTCCTAAAATTTGAAGCATACAATATTTTTTTAGAATAATGTGCGCCTATAAGTAGCTTACATTATATTAAGCTAATAAATAGAAGAGTAATAGGTTATTTATTGAGATTACCGGTATTATTGCTAGCGTTTTCATAGTTTCTTGATAATTGTAGTGTTATATCATTAATAGAAGGAATTTACCTTATGATAATACTTTATACCCTCAAAATGTGTTTTTTTCAATGATTTTAGCTAGTTATCGGTTATATATAGCTGTTTTCCTACAAATTGAAGTATACAATCTTTTATTTGAATAATTTTGCACCTATAAGTAGCTTACATTACATTAAGCTAATATATAGAAGAGTTGGAGGTTATTTATTGTGATATAACGGTATATTGCAAGCGTTTTTCATAGTTTTCTTGTAAACTGTAGCATTATTGTATATATACAAGTAGTTTTACTTAATATATTGCTATAAACCCATAAAATGTAGTGTTTTCAATGATATTAGCTAGTTATCGGTGATATATAGCTGTTTTCCTACAAATTGAAGTATAAAATCCTCTTTTTAGAATAATTTGCACCTATAAGTAGCTTACATTACATTAAGCTAATAAATAGACGAGTATAAGAGGTTATTTATTGTGATATAACGGTATATTGCAAGCGTTTTTCATAGTTTCTTGTAAACTGTAGCGTTATTGTATATATACAAGTAGTTTTACTTATCATATTGCTATAAACCCATAAAAACGTAGTGTTTTTCAATGATTTTAGCTTGTTATCAGTGAACTGTGGTTTTTTTTCTACAAATTGAAGTATATTTCGTTATATCTGTAGCTAAATAGCTTTTGATATTTGCTACAACTATATTTTACAAAATTAATAGCTAAAAATATGTATTTTTCATGAAATTTAGATATAAATTTTAATCTTAAAAACAACGTTTTTTCAAGTGTTTTAATGTATTTAGAAAGCTAAAAAATGTCGAAATTTGACATTATTCAGCACTTTTACACAACTAATTTTTCAATATTATGAGCTAAAAATATGTATTTTTCATGAAATCTAGGTATTAATTTTAATCTTAAAACACAACGTTTTTTTAAAAGTATTTTAATGTATTTTTGAAAGCCTAAAAAAATGTCGAAATTTGACGTTATTAAGCACTTTTACACAACTATATTTTACAATATTATGAGCTTAAAATATGTATTTTTCATGATATTTATGTATAAAATTTTATTCTTAAAAATAACGTTTTTTCAAGTGTTTAATGTATTTTTGATGGGCTAAAAAATATCGAAAATTGACATTATTCAGCCCTTTTTTTGATAGATATTTTCAATATGTGGTATTATAGTTGTTTTCGTTAGAAATTGCTATATTAAACTACTGTAAGCTTATTATAGGTGTTTGAAAACTCTATATTGTGATACAATTGTATAGTACACGTGTTTTTCATAGTTTCTTGTTAATTGTAGTGTTATATCATTAATAGAAGTAATTTACTTTATGATAATGCTTTATACCCTCAAAATGTGTTCTTTTCAATGATTTTAGCTAGTTATCGGTAATATAGAGCTGTTTTCCTAAAATTTGAAGCATACAATATTTTTTTAGAATAATGTGCGCCTATAAGTAGCTTACATTATATTAAGCTAATAAATAGAAGAGTAATAGGTTATTTATTGAGATATACCGGTATATTGCTAGCGTTTTTCATAGTTTCTTGATAATTGTAGTGTTATATCATTAATAGAAGGAATTTACCTTATGATAATACTTTATACCCTCAAAATGTGTTTTTTTTTCAATGATTTTAGCTAGTTATCGGTTATATATAGCTGTTTTCCTACAAATTGAAGTATACAATCTTTTATTTGAATAATTTGCACCTATAAGTAGCTTACATTACATTAAGCTAATATATAGAAGAGTTGGAGGTATTTATTGTGATATAACGGTATATTGCAAGCGTTTTTCATAGTTTCTTGTAAAACTGTAGCATTATTGTATATATACAAGTAGTTTTACTTAATATTTTGCTATAAACCCATAAAGTAGTGTTTTCAATGATATTAGCTAGTTACGGTGATATATAGCTGTTTTCCTACAAATTGAAGTAAAAAAATCCTCTTTTTAGAATAATTTGCACCTATAAGTAGCTTACATTACATTAAGCAAAATAAAAGACGAGTAAGGGGTTTTTATTGTGATAAACGGTATATTGCAAGCGTTTTTCATAGTTTTTGTAAACTGTAGCGTTATTGTATATAAAACAAAGTAGTTTTACTTATCATATTGCTATAAACCCATAAAACGTAGTGTTTTCAATGATTTTAGCTTGTTATCAGTGAACTGTGGTTTTTTTTCTACAAATTAAAGTATATTTCGTTATATCTGTAGCTAAATAGCTTTTGATATTTGCTACAACTATATTTTACAAAATTAAAGCTAAAAATATGTATTTTCATGAAATTTAGATATAAAGGTTTAATCTTAAAAAACAACGTTTTTTTCAAGTGTTTTAATGTATTTAGAAAGCTAAAAAATGTCGAATTTGACTTTATTCGCACTTTACACAAACTATATTTTCAATATTATAGCTAAAAAAAATGTATTTTTCATGAAACTAGGTATTAATTTTAATCTTAAACACAACGTTTTTTTTAAAGTATTTTAATGTATTTTTGAAAGCCAAAAAATGTCGAAATTTGACGTTTTTAAAAGCACTTTACACAACTATATTTTACAATATTATGAGCTTAAAATAGTATTTTTCATGATATTTATGTATCAATTTTATTCTTAAAAATAACGTTTTTTCAAGTGTTTTAATGTATTTGATGGGCTAAAAAATATCGAAATTGACATTATTCAGCCCTTTTTTTGATAGATATTTTCAAAAATGTGGTATTATAGTTGTTTTCGTTAGAAATTGCTATATTAAACTACTGTAAGCTTATTATAGGTGTTTGAAAAATCTATATTGTGAAAAATTGTATAGTACACGTTTTTTTTCATAGTTTCTTGTTAATTTTAGTGTTATATCATTAATAGAAGTAATTTACCTTATGATAATGCTTTATACCCTCAAAATGTGTTCTTTTCAATGATTTTAGCTAGTTTTCGGTGATATATAGCTTTTTCTACAATTGAAGTATACAATCCTTTTTTAGAATAATTTGCACCTATAAGTTTGCTTACATTACATTAAGCTAATAAATAGAAGAGTAGAGGTTTATTTATTGTGATATAACGGTATATTGCAAGCGTTTTTCATAGTTTCTTGTAAACTGTTTGCATTATTGTATTTTATACAAGTAGTTTTACTTATCATATTGCTTTTAAAACCCATAAAATGTAGTGTTTTTCAATGATATTTGCTAGTTATTGGTGATATATAGCTGTTTCCTACAAATTTAAGTATTAATCCTCTTTTTAGAATAATTTGCCCCCTATAAAAATAGCTTACATTACATAAAGCTATTAAATAGAATAGTAGAGGTTTTTATTGTGATATGACGGTATATTGCAAGCGTTATTCATAGTTTTCTTGTAAACTGTAGCTTTGTTTATATAAATATTTTATTTTCATGTTCTATAAACCCATTAAATGTAGTGTTTTTTTTTTAATTNCAAATTATATACCTTTAGCACATCAAAAAATTATACCACATATTAATAATTTGTAAAGTTTGCAAAAAAGATCCTCCAAAGTATCCTCCACACACACACACACACACACACCACACACACACACACACACACACACACAACACACACACACACACACACTAGGTAAATACAACTAGGTAAATGCATACACACACAAAAAAAGATAATACTGTTGGCAGTAGTAGTAGTTAGCAGCATTATACTACCACCATTACCAATGCGTGCCCAAACTTTACCTTTTTCTCTCTATCTCACGTAATGTGTCTACAAGCTGTAATTCCGCGGCTCACCACGGAACGCACCGCCCGTCATGGTTGCCGTGTTCATGTACAGCACGGCGGCAGGAGTGGACTGAGGGAAGGTGCGGAAAACAACTTTTTTTTGCGTCATGAAAGACAGTATCACACAGCAGTCTCCCGTAATGTTAATGTTACAAAGGAGCTCAGTTTATGTAGAATTGTATGATTTATTTTGTCTTTTTTTGCCGCAATGGACTCATTCAACTATAAAAGCTGAAATCCTGACTTTCATGACCTGTTTCGTCGTTGTGGCAATCCTTGAGGCATTCTTACAATCACATTGTGGCTACAACCATACGTCTACTGCCGCTACTACTACAGGTACTAATAGGGACAAAAATCATTAAAAAACATAGGTAACTACAGAAAATATTAGATTGCATAAATATTGGAAGGGTGTTGGGTCAGGCCAATCTGATGATCGGAAATGTTTGGCTCCAGGCCACTCTGATATTGGGAATAGTTGTATTATCAGGTCACTCTGATGATTGGAAGGGTGCTGGCTCAGGCAGCTCTAATGGCGGGAAAGAGTGTATAATCATGCCACTCTGATGATTGGAAAGGGTGTTGACTCAAGCCACTCGGATGATTGGAAGGATGTTGGCTCAGGCCACTCTGATGATTGGAAAGGTGTTAGCTCAGGCCACTTTGATGTTTGGAATGGTGTTGGCTCAGTCCACTTTAATGCGGGGATGAGTGTAGTAGCGAGACCACCGAGAGACAAGGCCTGGTGAATCGCCCGTGACGTCACACCATAAGGATACCATCCGCTCCGCTCCCCGTACAAGTTTACCTACCTAATATAATGTTTACAGCATAAAAAAGATATACTGTTATCTTCGGAAAGGTTTGTTTCTATAATATTATCAAATAAAAAACCGTAAAACACACAAAGAAAATGCCATTATGAGACTTTCAAGAAATATGCATTAACTTAAACTCTTCGCCATTTAATATTTTGCTCGCAAACATTTTACATGGAGAATATCAATAGAAGCGGAGTTTAATTAGCTTTCTATTGATATATTTCGTTTAGTGATAAATGAATTAGCGGCATGCATAAATTAGCTCTAACTAAATATAAAAAAATCATGAAATCGGGTAGTTTTCCTACCTAATATATGTTTATCAGTATAAAATATATACTGTTATCTTTGGAAATGTTTTTTCTATAATATTATCAAATAAAAAACCGTAAAAACACATTAAAGAAATGCCATTATGAGACTTTCAAGAAATATGCATGAACTTAAACTTTTCGCCATTTAATATTTTTGAAAAAAACTTTTTACATGGCGAATATCAATAGAAGCGGAATTTAATTAGCTTTCCATTGATATATTCCTTTTCTGATAAATGAATTAGAACTATGCATAAATTAGCGTTAAACTAAATAAATAACATCATGAAAATTCGGGTAATTTCCCAGATTTCATGATGTTATTTATTTAGTTAACGCTAATTTATGCATGGTTCTAATTCATTTATCAGAAAAAGGAAATATATCAATGGAAAGCTAATTGAATTCCGCTTCTATTGATATTCGCCATGTAAAAAAGTTTTTTCACACAAATATTAAAATGGCGAAAAGTTTTAAGTTCATGCATATTTCTTGAAAGTCTCATAATGGCATTTCTTTAGTGTGTGTTTTTTACGGTTTTTTTTTATTTGATAATATTATAGAACAAACATTTCCGAAGATAACAGTATATATTTTTATACTGATAAACATATATTAGGTAGGAAATTATCCGATTTCATGATTTTTTATATTTAGTTAACGCTAATTTATGCATGCCGCTAATTCATTTATCACTAAACGAAATATATCAATGGAAAGCTAATTAAACTCCGCTTCTATTGATATTCTCCATGTAAAATGTTTGCGAGCAAAATATGAAATGGCGAAGAGAGTTTAAGTTAATGCATATTTCTTGAAAGTCTCATAATGCATTTCTTTGTGTGTTTTAGGGTTTTTTTATTTGAAATAGTATAGAAAAACCTTCCGAAGAAAACAGTATTTTTTTATGCTGATAAACATTATTTAGGTAGGTAAAATTTGTACGGGGAGCGGGGCGGGTGGTTCCCTTTATTGTACGTCAGGGGCGACCCCGGCCTTATCTCTCGGGGCCACGGTAGTAAAAACTTCGCCTCCTGATGATTGGAAGGGTTTTGGCTCGTCCATTTTAATGCGGGGTGGTGTAGAAATTTACGCCATCCTGATGTTTGGAAGGGGGTGTTGCTCGGGAAAACTCTAATGGGGGAAAGTGTATAATCAGGCCACCTGATGTTGGAAGGGTTTTTTGGTCAGCAACTTAATGGGGGGAAAGAGTGTATAATGGCCATTGATAATGGAAGGGGTTTGGCTCAGGAAAACTCTAATGCGGGAAGAGTGTATAATCAGGCCACTCTGATGATTGGAAGGGTGTTGGCTCAGGCACCTCTAATGGGGAAAGAGGTATAATCGGCCCACTCGAAAATTTGGGAAAGGGGTGTTGGCTCAGGCAACCTAATGGCGGGAAAGTGTATAATGGCCACCTGAAATTGGAAGGGTGTTGCTCACAACTCTAAGGGCGGGAAGGTGATATAATCAGGCCCTCTGTGATTGGTAGGGTGGGGGCTCAGGCAGCTCTGATGTTTGGGAAGAGCATATAATCAGGCCACTCGATATTGGAAGGGTTGCTCATGTAGTTCTGTTGTTTGCAAGGGAAACCCAGCTCAGCCATTTTATGACGGAAAGTGTATACTCAGCCCGCACTAATGATTGGGGGGGATTGACTCAGGCCCCCATTGATGGGGGGAATGGGTTTTAGCAGGCACATTAGAGGAGTGGCGGCGGCAACTCCCCAGGGGGGAAAAAGTTTAGGCGGGGGGCGGCCTCGCGGTTCGCCACTCCGCCAACAAATTTTTACGGCGCGTCCTCTCTCTCTTCTCCCCTCTTCTCCCTCCTAGCCCCCACCTCTCCTCCCCTCCTCCCCCCTCCTTCTCCTCTCCCTCCCTCTCTCCTTCTCTCCTCCTTTTCCCTTTTCTCCCCCTCTCTCTCTTTTCCCTTTCCCCTCTCTCCTCCTCTCTCTCTCTTCTCTCTCTCTCTCTCTCTCTCTTCTTCTCTCTCTCTCTCCCCCTCTCTCTCTCCTCTCTCTCTCTCTCTCCTCCTCTCCTTTTCCCCTCTCCTCTCTCTCTCCTCTCCGCTCCCTCTTCTCTCTCTCCTCTCTCTCTCTCTCTCTCTCCTTCTCTCTCTCTCTCTCCCTTTTCTCTCTCTCTCTCTCTCTCTCTCTCCTCTCTCCTCTTCTCTCTCTCTCTCCTCCTCTCTCCTTTCCCTTTTCTCTTCTTTTCCCTCTCTCTTCCCCTCTCTCTCTCTCTCTCTTTTTTTCTCTCCTCCCTCTCTCTCCCTTTCCCCTCTCTCTCTCCTCTCTTCCCTCTCTCTCTCTCCTCTCTCTCTCTCCCCTCTTTTTCTCCTCTCTCTCCCCCCTCTTCTTCTCTCTTTTTTAAAAGTCTTTCAATATATATTAATTATATCTATATATATATAATTATATTAAAATATTATTTTATAATATATAAATATATTTTTACCTATTTCTAATATTCAAAATTGTTTTTTATTATGTTTCTTTCTTCTCTATTTGCCGATCTATTTAGTATATACCTACTAATTATGTGTAGGTTTCATGTATGTTTTTATTATTATATCCATTGTTCATATCCCCTTTCCCCACCCCACCCCTATGCTCCACAACAGTGTCCCTTTCCTGAACAAGAATTTAAACGTTCCATCCGGTGCGTCACCCCCCTCCATTGCCTATAATATATAACACCATTTTTTTTCACTCCGCCCATTGTTGAGGGGGTGATTTTTGGGTGGTCGAGGAAAAGGAGTGTGTTGGGGTGGTAAAGGATTATTATCATTTCACAAAAAAAAGGAAAGGGTTTTTGGGGGAGAAAAATCATAACGATGATAAAAAAAGAACCTTTCAAAAACCCTTTGCCTTGCTAAAAAGAATCGTGGAAACCTTTTTGCCTACTGCAGACCTGCCCCGAACACGTGCGGGCGTCAAGCACGGCACGGAATCGCATGCCTTTAGTCCAACACCCAAAGATTCCTGGAAGGGTATGTTACGCATGTCTAAGGGCACGGAAAGCCTGCCTGTTTCCTCCATCCATCCATACAGTTCCCCTGTCGGGGTTTAATTTTAAGGAGACAACAGAGAACGAAGCCTCATGATATGTGGGGTGGCGAAACGATTGTAAGACCCTTGTTCGACCCTTTTTCCCCGCCTTCCTTGTTACTTCCGCCAGGAGGTTATGTGAAGGGTTCATTTTGGGTTTTTAGCGGGAATATGTAAAAATTTATGATGAGATCCTCTGCCTCGACACGGGGAGGGCACGATGAGAGTCTCAGCGCCATGATATGACCATTACCCTGGGAGAGGAAATAATTGATGCATTTGCATTTCCGTAGTTTCACCTTCATTATTGTTTATTCTTTTAACTTTTTTCCCCATGGCGTGCCCCTTAAGAATTAATCTCAAATCCCGGAGCCCACCCACCCCATACACCCACTTTTGAGGTCGCTTGAGGTGGTCTCTACAGGAAATCTTAACGGGTAAGCTAGGGTTTTATAATTTTTTTTTTTTTTGTTATTGGGCATTATTTCATCGTAAATCTATTTTCCTTGTTTTTTGTCCTAAACATTCAAGTAAAAGCGTGCAAAACAAAAATAATTTTTTTTTGCTCACACCGGATTCGCACCTCGTATCGATAATTTCAGTATAATTAAGTTTTAATTGGGGTCATCCGCCTTCCCTGAAACCACTATCGTGATGCAACTTTTTTTTTCTTCGATGCTCGATCGGTTTTTTAAATTGCTTCCTTTTCGTGAGCCTTTGCCATTAAAAAAATTTTAATGGTTCATTTTCAGCATACTATTGAAGTATTTCAGTAATATGGAAATCCCCGAGATTAAAATATGACTTAAAGCCCGTAATCCCAAGCAAGGGCTCAGTAAATTTCGGGAAAATTTGGGGAATATCACGTGTTTTGAAAAAATAAAAGCTAAAATATTTGTTCCTTTTATCGGGGGGCCCCATTCAAGTCTTTAGTTTGCTGTTTTTTCCCAAGTACCTCGCATTAAGAATATAAAAGTCGAGGAATACAAATCCTGCATAGCAAACGTACCCAAATCCTGCTCCTTCAAAGCTGTAAAACTGGTAAATTGGTCTTTGCTTCTTTTCATGACCCCGCTTCACTGCGCCTTTTCCAAAAAAGGGGAAAATATGAGAAAAAACAATCGAGTGCTCAAAAATTTTTGTTTGCTCCAATTTTCGTTTTAAATGCCCTTAAAAAAACCTTTCGTCCTTAAGTCATGCGCCGTGGGGTCATTGACCTCCAAAGGGCTTAAATTACCAAAAATCGGTTTTTGGGGCGGGGACATGCGGCCAAGCTTGGGTTTACCCGTTTTTAATTAGGGAAAAGCTCCATTCAGCATGGGGGTTTTTAAAACAAGACCCGGGTACCCAAAAGGGACCACGCACATCATCTTATATAGTTGCCACATCATTGAAAATAGAAAGTGTCTAAACCTACCTTTATTTAGTTCACATGCTGGTGAGAGGGCATGAGGCACGTTGGTTTGAGGCTTGGGTGGGGGAAGGTAAAAGTTTCGACAGGGATGAGGGGTGCGTGGGTGAAGGGGAAGGGGTGGAGAGTGGGTGTGATGGGTGAGTAGGTATAGGTTGAGGGGGCGGCAGGCGGGCAGGCAGGGAGGCAGGCGAGTCAACAGATAGCCTGCCACACCCGACACGAGACGAGGGCTCAGGAAAGTGACGTTGTCAGGTGTTTTTTTCCCCTCCAGAATGGTTGAATGAAGGGAACGGGAGACGGTGGGAGGCCCCAAAATTGATCAAGAGGGAGGAGGAGGAGGAGGAGGGGGAATAAAAAGTCTTTAAGGTTTTGCAAATATATATTATATGTGGTATTAAAATTTTGTGTACATTAACGCAGAGGATTTAATTAAAAATTTTCCAGAATTTGACTTATAAATATCCAAGTAAAAGAAATGAAAGGGTGCGTGTGGTGTGCCTTGCTGCAGTGCTCCCGGGCGTGACCTGGCTTATCTCTCTCTGTGAAGCTCCCTCCGCCCGCTCAGGTAAAGGTGGGCGCCGCGCCCCCCAAACCCTATCGCCTCACCCACAATTTGAAATCCAATTTTTAGTCATCGAAATTATATTCAATGCGACGAAAAAAATATTGAATCTCGACACAAAAAATCTTTTCAATCACATTTTTAAGAACTGTAGCTGCCTGCATAGTGATTCAAGTTTGAGACGCAGAAAGTGTCAAAAAAAATTTTTATATTCTCCGCCTCAATGACCTTAAAGCAGGGAGTGCGAGACTTATGTTGCAGCTTACGGACTCGTTCCCTTTCCGAGCGCAACAAAAAGAGCTTAAAAAAATCAAAATTAAATCTTTGGGAAAACTGAAAGATCGCTGGAAAAGTTTAGCAATTACTTGAGTAAAAAAAGCCCAAAAGAGGGGAGAGAGGAGAGAGAGAGGAGAAGGGAGAGAGAGAGAGAAGGGAAGGGGGAGAGAGAGAGAGAGAGAGAGAGAGGGGAGAAAAAAGAGGAAGAGAGAGAGAAGAAGAGGGGGAGAGAAAAGAAGAGAGAGAGAAGAGAGAGAGAAAGAAAAAAAAATTTATCCCCCAAGGAAGAAAAGAGAAAAAAGAAATTTAGCGGAAATCACGACGAAGCCAAAAGCAGAACTTTGGGGAAGGGGGGGGGGGAGGGGTGCGGAAAAAACAAAATGGGGGCCCCCACCAACTTTCCCCCCCGGTTTGAGGGCCCAATTTAGGACCGGGACGGGAAAAATTTCGTCATTGAAGAACCCAGATTAGGGGGCGGGGAGGGAGGAATTTAAAAGTGGTTAAAAGTGGTGAAGGGTGATGAGGGGGGGCCCGACGATTTTGGGGGGGAAAGGGGAAAAACTTTAAGGAAATTGAAAGGGTAGGGGTGTATTTAGAAAGAGATAATAAGGTTGTAGAGGGATGATGTAGAACGCCCTTTAATAGATGTAGATAGAGGGTGAAAAGTAGCCGAGCCTCCAGTTAATAGATAGATAGTGGATGAATGTGCGACGCCTCAGTTAGATAATAGATAGATGGATAATTAACAGACGCTCAGTTAGATAGATGGGTGGGTGGATAGAGTAACAGACGCTCATGTTTTGATAGATGATGATGATAGATGTAAAAACCTCTGTTAATGATAATAATGGATAGATGTAAAAAACGCATCATGTTTGTAGATGGGTAGATGGGTTTAAATTAAAATAATTTGAAAAAAATTTAAAATTAAAACCCCCAAAAAAAAAATAATGGGTAAAAAATTATTGTACAGACGCCTAAGTTAATGGTAGAAAAAGGGGATAGATGTAACGACGCCTCAAGTTAATAGATAAATAGATGGAAAAATGAAAAGACCCTCAAATTGTAAAGTAATGGGGATGTAACAGACCCCTCAATTGGCCGTAAAAAAAGGGGGCCCCGGGGGGGCACACGGATAATTACATTTCCCTGAAGCAAGTTTGAAAGGGTTTATTTTTTTCAACTTTTGAAAACCAAATTCTTTACCACAAAAATATCTTTTTTTGTGTGTGTATGCTTTTTTTTTTTGTCATCAATTAGTTTTGTGTATTATTTTGGAAAAAGAGAGGAGAGAGAGGAGAGAGGGGAGAGAAGAAAGGAGGAGAGGAGAGAAGAGGAGAGAAGAGAGAGGGGGGAAGGGGGAGGGAGGGAGAGAGAGAGAGAGAGAGAGAATGGGGGTGGGGGAGGAAACTCCCCAAAAAGATGGGGAAGGGAAAAAAATAAATCAAAGGGTTTAGAAAACCCCAGGAAAGGAAGAAGAAAAGAGGGGGGGAAGGAGAAAACGAAGAAAGAAGAAACAGGGGAGAAAGAAAAAGAAAAAAAGGGGAGGATTTTTGGGGGTGGGGGGGAAACACGCAAACTTCATATGGGGGTGTAGCGTTTAATATAGTATATAAATAGAAAACTTCTTTGTGGGAAAAAAAGAAAACATGCCCGGGAAAAACATTTAATTTTTGGATTTTTTCCCGCCATACCAAAAAGGTTTTCTGTGTTTAAATTTGGGGGGGGGATGACACAGACGGAAAACCGTAAAAGAAAGGTAAACCTTGACCTGGGAAAAGGAAAAAAGTTTGGGGGTCACACCATGGATTTGGAAAGGTCCCGTTTACCAAAGGTGTCCCGACCCCCGAGGACATTTTTAGGGTTTTTAACCTTTAAAAAGCCCCACTATTCCCCCTTTATCCGAAACCCGTTTTGTGTTTGGTCACAAGAAAACTTGAGGCAGAAATTATATTGGCCCCCTTTTTTCTTATCCTCCTTCCCCCTTTCCCCCTTCTTCTCCCCCCTTTTCTATTTTTTCCGTTTCCCCTTTTGCTTCTCTCTCTCTCTCTCCTCTCTCTCTCTCTCTCCCTCCTCTCTCCCTCTTCTCTTTTTCTCCCCCTCCCCTCTCTCTCTCTCTCTCTCCCCTTTCCTCCCCTCTCCCTCTCCCCTCTCCTCTCCCCTCTCCTCTCCCCCTCCTCTCGCTCCCTCCGCTTCGCTTCTCTCCCCTCCTCCTCTCTCGCTTTTCCCTTCTCTCTCCCCTTCCCCCTCTTCTCTTCTCCTCCCCCTCTCTCTCTCTCTCTTCTTCCTCTTTCTTTTCCTCCCTTTTTTCTCTCTCTTCTCTTCCTTGGGGGGGAAGGAAAAAAAATTGGGGGGCCCTGTTTTGGGCTCAAATCTGAACCTTCGGGGGGGTGAAGGGGCCCCAAGGGGATGCTGGGGCCCCCTTTTGGGGCCTGAAGACGGCCTGAGGCCCTGACCCCAGCGCGCGGCCTCACCCTGGCCCGGCGCGGGGCCCGACACAGCCCCTACAAGGCAGGGTGGGCTTTTAAGTTCGCCCACCCGGTCCACCCTCGTCCCCTAACGTCCATGGTAACTGCACTTGATTTGGGATTTTCCTTATAGTTTTTCTTTTTTGTGGGTTTAAAGGCGTCTTTCAAGAGTGTTACGGCCTCCTCGGCGAGGGGAATCTCCCCCATTATTTTCCCGGTGGCCAAACCCATTTAGGGCCGAACCTTTTAATTTGTGGTGCATAATTGTTTTTGCGGATTTTGAAGCCTGAAAAACCTTTGTTTTGGAATCTGTCGGTGCAACTTTTTGCTTCTTGAGCTTTTCAAAAATGACGAATGGGGAAGATAGGAAAGGGAACTCTGTTTTGGACTGAAAAATTTTTTGGGTAGGGTAATAATAAACGGGCATGATAAATGTACAGACCTTTGACAATGTTTTTACTACCAAAATGTTCGTATTGATTAGCTTTATCATCTCAAACTAAGATAATGAATTTCGGCAAAAAATGGTCATAGGAGGTCAAAAGGTCAAATATTTTGGCGTGAAAATAATTTCGACGACTGCTTTGGCCTTTTTTTCCCTTTTACTGATCATATTTACATGCGCCGCGTCATAAATTGGGGCAGGGGGAAACCCAAAAAAACAGCGGCAAAATTTTTTTTAGTATTAATTGTTGTTTGTCTGTTTTTCTATCAATTATTTGATATTTTGATTAACTGTCAAAGCAACGGTAATTTTTAAAGCTTACCCTGGGGTGTTTTTTTTCATTTTGTTACTTTTGTAGTTTTCTATTTAGGGGCTTCTATTTGGGATGAAAAAGGAATTAAAAAATTTTGGAAAACTTTATTTTTTGTCTACTTTTACTCTATTATATTAGTCAAAATTTTTGTCTGCCCCCTTTTAAAAAATTATTTTTTTTTTTTATTCTAATTAAAAAAATTTTTTTTTTCCTTTGGGTTTTTTGGGGGTTTTTGTCAATCGGGGGAAAAAAAAAAACAAAAAATAAAAAAAAAAAAAATTT
>JACEEZ010020220.1:0-46617 GCA_016584305.1 Chionoecetes opilio
TTTTTCCTGGTATTGTCGTCGTTATAATTGCCCCTACCCTGGTGTTACTGGCAGGTTTTGGGTAGGGGTGCCTCGCCGCCACCAGATTGACACGTGTAGGTAGGTTTTGGTGCGGCCGGTCGCCGCCGCTGTTTTAGATTGTACCTTAGACCTCGCGGAATAACATCTCTTAAAAATTATACTGTGGTATATATAGTACACTCCGACCCAAAGAGAATAACTTCTTACATATACGTGCAGTTGTATATAAAGTAACTTCCAGCCCTCACGGGTTACATCTCTTCTCTGATTATAATAAGAGATTTGTACTCTTCTTTGTACTTTAAAATGATAACAAAGGTTTGTCTCATCGACATACAAAATTCAGGCTGCGTCTATTAAGCCTGAATAGTTTCCTTTTGACGCCAACCAAAAAATAAACGCCTCCACCTCCGCACTTCACCTCCCGGCCCGATCACGGCTACCACTTCGATCCCAAACGGGCGTTTTAATAAAAACCTCAGCGTTTTCAACCCACTATCCCCGATAAGTATCTAGTTAGTTGATTTGCTGGGTTTGTGGGGGATGAATGACGAGGGTTTTGATTAGGAAGCCCTAAAATTAAATATTGTATGGACAAAATTCTACAAAAAATTTTCGGGGCCGTTCTACAACAAAAAAGGCTAGGTCCACAAATGCATTTTCAAATAAATCATTATGGGCCTTTGATGATCCCCAAAAAGGGGTTTGGAGGTGAGTTTTTCAATGTTGTTGTTGATGCTGCAACCTCACCCTTTTTCCACTTGGAAAATGTAGGAGAAAATTTTTGGATTTTTGACCGTCAAACTTAATCTAAAATGAGGGGCTGAAAAAACAGTGAAGCTTTTTTTGAACCTCGTGTAAGGGACACTGCTTTTAGTGTAACACTGCAGTGTAAAGGCCCCCTCAGACTTGTGGCAGGGACCTTTACAGGAACTAAAAAATTGCCTGACTTGCCTCAGACTCCATTACCCTGTTGAGTTACGATATTCATAAATAAAGGTATTTCAGAAAAGTACCAAAATTGTGAAATGCTTTTAGAATGTGCCTTACCCTTTCAGTGACCGCAGCTGAAGTAAGAGGGGCTTTTTCAAAAACTGAAGCTCATCAAAACCTACCTGGGTCCACCCTTCACAGGAACCCTTAGTGGCCTTTCTGTGATCAGCATTTTTCCATGTATGGCTGGGAAAATTTCATACATTTAGTGATTGATGACTTTCATCAAGGAAGGCAAAAAAGGGAGACTGTAGATGGCATAGATTTAATTATTTATATTGTTGCATTTTTGAAATGCAATGGATTTTTAATTTTGTATTTTCCTAATATTAAAAAAAATAATATTTAGTTTTAATTTGTTGACTTTTTTTTATGTGCACAGGGGTAGGGGGGTGGGGGCCCCAAAAGTTAGTGTTCCCCCCGGCCCCAAACCATCCAAAAACCCCACGGCTCCCCGCTGTTTCTCGAAAGGGGGCCCTTTATCTGCCTGTTAGTATGTCTCACATGAGCCCCTTTTCTGTCCCCTTTTTACTGTTCTTTTCTCATTTTCATCCAAAGCTGGCTTTTGTGCATTGTGCGCAACGACATCACTTGCTCTTGTGCCCACGGTCTTGAATCTTCCAAATTTTTCTACCATCTGGTTTTCGCTTAAATGTCACTCCTACAAAATTTATCTGTGCTGTATATTCCCCCCCAACGCCTGGGACTATTAAAATTCTTCGATATTTAACATCAAAAGGGGGCACATCTCTCTCTTTTTTTCCTTTTCCAAAATTTCCTTTCTGGGGTTTTTCAATGTTCACCCCAGCATTGGCTATATCTTCTTTCACTGACCAACCGGGTGACAAGCCTACAACTTTTCTATCCCCCAAGACCTAGACAGCTGGTCAGCACCCTACCCGTATTCCTGACCGCCTTGGAGACACCCCCAAAACATTCTTGCCCTTTTTCCTAACTACAAACCCTTCTGTTACTCTGTGAAACTATTATCTCCTTGGGTTTCTCCAATCCAATCTTTTTTCTGTAACCTGCCCCATCGCTCCATTTCCGCCTCGGGACCCCCAAGGGGAGGTGTTTCTGGTATTTCACTAGCTAGTGGGAAGCTTAAGGCAGTATATCTTTTTCCATGGAATGATTCTGTTCCTATCAAGACCCATCTTTGGGGCAGAGTCCCAAACTGGGGTCATAGTCTCTGGCATGGGGCATACATTCCACACACTTTTTCTCCCTAAAGCCTGTCAACCGGGGTTTAAAAACCTGCTTGTTCTCATGCTGTCCGAGTAGAAAGCGGCTCACAGAGGGTACCGAAACCCCAACCCATTCCTGAAACCATGCCCATAATATTTCTCCCCATAATCATGAAAAATTTTTACTTCAACTTTCCCAAAAAACCCTTATTCATAAAAAATTCAAAATTTTTCAAATCAAATTCCTCTCGTGACTTCGGGATCTAGCTAATAAACTCAAACATATCTCTTCTTCATTTTTCCCTCCTATGCTTCACCCAGAGGCTCACACTGTCTATCTATTTCAAAGTAACTCTTCGAAAAACTTTTGCTGAAAATTCTCTCTTTTGAGAAGGGCTTGTTCCTCCTTCCCTCCCCCCTTTGACTATGTTTCCCTTTATTAAATCCTTCGTATGATTTTTCTTTGCCCTTTCGGCCTAGATCCTCGGAAGCTTACGGTCCTGCAGGCCCTCCTATTTTTCTCAAAAACGTGCTTTTGTGCTTGCACCCTGTCGATCAAAAATTTTCCGTCTTTGTCTATCTATTCCCCTTTCCCTTTTTGCGAAGTTTGCTCACATCCAACCTGTTCCAAAAGGGTGACCGTTTAATCCCTTTAAAAATACTGCCTATAGCTTTTTACTTTCCCGCCTTTCTAAAATTTTTGAAACTCTATACTTAATAAGAAAATTCTTAAGTCTATTGCTCACAAACTTTATTGATCGTCATACGGTTTCCCTAGAAGGCGTCTACTGGATCTTCTAGTATCCTAACTGAAACTTGGTCATCCTCCTTTAGGGTTTGGTGAAACTTTTGCGTTGCCCTTGACATTCAAAAGCTTTTGATAGGTCTGGGACAAATCTTTAATTTTCCAAAATACCCCATTGGGTTTTTATCCCTTTTCCCTGTACCTTCTCTTTAAATTTCTTTCAAACGTTCTATTGCGCTACTGTAGAACATTGTTTTCTCCTAAATCTATCAATAGTGGTTTTTTCCCCCTTTTTTCCCTTTCCCCCCCCTTTTTATTAATTTGTTTTTTTCTCCGCCCCTTCCCCCCAGGGTTCTTCCCCCATCCCACGCGTTTTTAATCCCAATAAAAATAAGTTACCAAAGCCACCATCCTAAACCCGATTTCTATTTCTTTTCAAAGCCCTTTTTTGTTTAACCCCAAAAACCCAATTTTTCCCACAGAAAAACCACCAGTAAAATCCCCCCTTTTTTTCCCCAATTTCTTTTTAAAGACTTTTTTTTTCAAAAACTAAAAACCCATCTCACCTTCTAAAAAACCTAAGAAAATTTTTCCCCTCCTTTTTTTTGCCCCCCCCCGTTCTTCTTCTACAGGGCTTTTATCCCCTTTTTAATTTCCAAATTTTGGGGGGGAAACCACCCCTACACCCTTTTTAAACAGGGGTTTAAAAGTTTTTTTCCTTCCTTGCATGTCTTTTTTTTTCCCCCCGTTGCTTCTCTTTTTACTCCTTTTTTTTTCCGCCCAATTTTAATGGTCCCCCCCCCCCCTTCCCCCCCACAGTTTTATCCCCTTCCCTTTAACCTCTTCTAACAAAAGGGTTAATCAAAACCCTTTCCCCCTTTATTAAAATCCCTCCTCCCGCTACCCCTTCCCTTCAAAACTTTTAAAAATCACCCCGCAAATTGGCTCCCCTCTTTTATATTCTCTTCGTCTTCTTTTTTAACGGCAAACCCAACCTTTGGTGTTACCTTTTTTTCCCTTCCTCTTTTGTATTAAAAAAAAAAATTTTAAAAATAAATTTTAAATCCCCTTTCCTTTAAAATGCCAAAAATTTTGTGTTTTTAATCCCCCCTTCTTGACTTAAATTTTCAAAAAGGAAAAGGCTTTTCCCCAAATTTTTACTTTTTTATCTCACTGCTCTTCAATTTTGCACTGCATCCTCCTTCCCTCCCACGCCTGCTACACAAACTTTTTTTACTAATTCTCATCCCTATTCTGGCAATCTTTTTGATGAAAAAGAGTTAACCAGTATCTTCACTTTTTCACCCCTTTCATTGGAACCTGGAACTCTTTTCCTGTTTCTTTTTTTTTCCATCTTCCTATGACTTAGATTTTTCAAGAGAAAAGTGACAAGACACCCGAAATAATTGGCCCCCCCTCCTTTTCTACAATTCTTTCTTTTTTTTCTTTGGGACTGGCGCTAGTGGGGTTTTTTTTATAAATTTTTTAACATTTGGCCAGTCCTTCGAGATTTAAAAAAAAACAGTAAACAATAACAATAATGTTTCTTCTCCCTTTCCTATACCCATCAGCTTTTGGCCACGTCATGATGTTTTTTACTTCCCTTTTTTTGCCTTTCTGGACAAAAAAGGGGTTCCTTTCCATCCCCACTTGGATCTGTGGGGCCCCTGCCCAAACTGGAAGCTATTATCTTTTGTAGGTTAGACCCAAAGGGCAGATAAAAAAAAAAATCAGGCCAATGTCCTTAGTGCCGCACGCCCCAAAAGGGGAAACTGTCGAGCAATGGCCTCGAAAATAAGGAGAGCGTCATCAAAATGACCGCCACCATACTCAAGTACAAACCCCTGGAATTGTGTGTTTATCATCAAGTAAAATTTTTGGGGAAACAAAGGTATATGTGGGATGAAAAAACAGGGATTGAGATGCATGGATGCGGACTCTACTGTTTAAAGGCGATTTATGACACCAGTTTTTCTTGATGATTTTCTCACAGGTATGAAGTGCTTTAACTGAATGCTGGTAACGGCGAAGTGATGGATCTGGTTGGTACTTCAGGGCCCACCTCATTGTATCGTTCATGGGCGCAGATCCTTTGTAATGGCGGACTCATTAAGTGAAATCCCCTTTCAAGTGTACATTCCATTCCCATGTATCTGAAACCATTACAATCAGATTAAAGCTCATAGCCATGACGGTTGGAGGCTACTATTTCTCCCATGAAGCAATGTATCCAAGAAGAGGGATGTTTTTTCACAAGTATACTCAATGAAGATTGGGATCTAATTAAAATATTCTAAAAATTTTCCCATGGCATTAAAGTTTTGGAGCATCACTACAAAAACACTTTACTAGATATTCAGAAATGTCAATGTATTCTGACCCTTTCCCCTCATCAAGTGCAATCATCAATGTCCCTTTATCAAATTTTTCCATCCTTTTCTTCTACAACTTCTGTTTTAAGAATGAACCCACTGACTTGAGAGGGGCTGCATTCATGCAGCATCAGACTGATCCAATAGTGTGTCTTCCTCATCACTAGCATTATTTCCTTCCTTTGATAAAGTGTTGGCATCTCGCATTTCATTTTCTGCCATAATGTATGACCCTGAAAAAATAGGCAATGCAATGTTACCAGTGTTTTGACTACTGTAAGGATTAAGGATATTCTACAACAAAAAAAATGAAATTGCAAAAACTGAGTAAATGAGGATATAAATGATGTTTTCATTAGAAAGTAAGTGAGAAAAGGAATATGTATGTCAAACCCAAAAAAACATAACATATGTGGAAATTATCCCCAACCACCCTGTCAATTGGTAGCGGGTGGTTTTTTTCCCCCCCCCCCCCCCCCCTTTATGAGAGAGGTATTGTCCGCTCATCATAGGGGGAGCATAGGGATGTATATATATATAATTATAATGGGAAAGGGTATTAATTAAGATAATTTAAGTAAATTTATAAGTACTGGATCATAAATGAACATTCCCAGTGGTATTAACCATTTGCACCTTGCTTGAAGCGGCCGGTCCCTCCGGCTGCCACCCATTAGATTTCAGCCCCTGAGATTTGTGTACATGGCTGGGTTTTGGTGGCGATCGCCGCCGCCGCTCACGGAGATTCAGTTCACTCCAGACCCTTCCCCTTTGTAACATCTCTTACTAAAAATATACGTGCATAGTATTAAGTCCTCCCGCCTTACGTATAACACCTTCCTGTGTTTCTCTGATTAAGCGGAAAATTGTACATACGTTATTTGTACGGTGAAAACATCGTGTTAAATCCCCCTGACCTTGCGTCTAAACGGCTAAAATGTGTAAATCCCCCTTTAAAAAATTTTTTAAAAAAAATTTTTTAAAAAAAAAAAAAATTTTAATTTTTTTTTAAAAAATTTCCCCCCAAAAGTTTTTTAAAAAATTTTTTTGGGGGTTCCCCCCCTTTGGAAAAACCCTTTTTTTTTTTTTTAAAAAATTTTTTTGGGGGGCCCCCCCGGGGGGTTTTTAAAAAACCCCTTTTAAAACCCCCCCCCGAATTTTCCTTTTTTTTTTTTTTCCTTTTTTTATTTTTAAAAAAAAATTTCCCAAAAAAAGGGGGAAAATTTTTTTTTGGTTTACGGGGTTTTTAAAAAAAAAAAGGGGGTTTTAAAAACCCTAGTAAAGGGAAAAAAAAATTTTTTGGGGGGAAAAAAAAAAAAGGGGGGGAAAAATTTTTTAAAAATGGGGGTTTCCCCAAAAAATTTTTTGGGGGGGGGGCCCCCCCCCCCCCCTTTTTAAAACCCCCCCCGGGGGGGGGGGTTTTTTTTTTTTTAAAAAATTTTTTTTAAAAGAAAAAAAATTTTGGGGAAAAAAAAAAACCCTTTCCAACCCCCCAAAAATTCCCCCCAAAAGGGGCCCCCGGTTTTTTTTTTGGGGGGGAAATTTTTAAAAAAAACCCCGGCCCCCCCAAAAAAAAAAAAATTTTTTTTTTTTAAAAAAAATTTTTGGCTGGGTTTTTTTTTTTTTTTTTTTTTTTGGGGGGGGAAAAATTTTTTAAAATTTTTTGGGGGGGGTTTTTAAACCCAAAAAAAAGGGGGGAAAAAAAAACCCCCTTTTTTTTTTTAAAACCTTTTTTTCCCCCCCCCCCAAAAAACCCCCCCCCCCAAAAAAAACCCCCCCCCGGGGGGGGGCCCCTTTAATTTTTTTTTTGGTTTTTTAAAAAAAAAAATTTTTTTTTTTTTCCCCCCAATTGATTTTTTTTTTTTGGGGGGGGGGGGTTTTTTTAAATTTATAAAAATTTTAAAAAAATTTTTTAAAAAAAATTTTTTTAAAAAATTTTTTTAAAAAATTTTTTTTTAAATTTTATTTTTTTTTTTGGGGGGAAAAAAAATTTTGTTTTTTTTTTAAATTTCCCCCTTTTTTGAAGGGGAAACGGGAAAAATTTTTGGGGGGGGTTTTTTAAAAAAAATTAAAAACCCCCCCCCCTTTTTTTAAAACCCCTTTTTGGGGGCCTTTTTTTGGTTTTTTGGGGGGTTTTTTTTTTTCCCCCCCCTTTAAAAAAAAACCCCCCTTTTCCCCAAAAAAAAATTTAAAAACCCAAAAAATTTTAAAAATTAAATTTTTTTTGTTTTTAAAAAAAATTTTTTTAAAAGGGGTTTTTTTTTGGGAATTAAAAAAAAACCAGCAAATTTTGGGGTTTTAAAAAAATTTTATTTAAAAAAAAAAAGGGGTTTTTTTTTTTTAAAAATTTTGGGGTTCCAAAAAAAAAAAAAAAAAATTTTTCCCCGGGGGTTTTTAAAAAAAGGGGCCCCCCCCCCCCCCAAAAAAAACCAAAAACCCAAAAAAAAAAAAAAATTTTTTTTTTCCCCCCTTTTTTTAAAGGGGGTTTTTCCCCCCCCCCCCCCCTTTTTTTTCCCCACTTTTTAAATTTTTTTTTGGAAAGGAAAATTTTAAAAAATTTTTTTTGGGGCCCAAAAATTTTAAAATTTTTTTTAAAATTTTAAAAAAAAACCCCAAAAAAAAAGGGGGAAAATTTTTTTTCCCCCCCCAAAAAAAGGGGGGTTTTTAAAAATTTTTTTAAAAAAATTATTTTAAAATTTAAAAAAGCCTAATTTTTAAAATTTTTTAAAAAAAAAAAACCCCAATAAAGCTTTTTTTTTCCCCCCCCCCAAAAAAATTTTTTTGGGGGAAAACCCCGGGGGGGAAAAAAAAAATTTTTTTTCCCCCAACCCCCCCAAATAAAAAAATTCCCCTTTTTAAAATTTTTTTGGGGGGGGAAAAAACCCCCCAAAATAAAAAGGGAAAAGGGGGAAAACCTTTTAAAAAAAAATTTTGGGGGCCCCCCCTTTTTTAAAAAAACCCAAAAAATTTTCCCCCGGGGCCCCCAAAACCCCTTAAAAAACTCCAAAACCCTTTGATGGGGGGGTTTAAAGGGGGTTTTTTAAATTTTAAAAAAAAACCCCCCAAAAAAAATTTTTTTTTTTTTTTGGAAAAGGGAAAAAAAAAAAGGGGAAAAAAACTTTTCCCGGGCTTTCCCCTGGGGTTTTTTGGGGGAAAAAATTTTTTTTCCCCCCCCCTTTTGGGGTTTCCCCCCCCAAAAATTGGGGGGGTTTTTTTCCCCCCCCCAAAAAAAAAACCCCCCGGGGAAGGGGGGTTTTAAATTTTTTAGGGGGCCCTTTCCCCCCGGGGGCCCCCCCCGGGGGCCCTTTTCCCTTTTGGGGGGGGAAAAAAATTTTTTTTTTCCCTTTTTTTTTTTTAAAAGGGGGGGAATTTTTTTGGGGTATTTTTTTAAAAATTTTTAAAAAAGGGTTGGGGTTGGGAACCCCCCCCCCTTTTTTTTTTTTCCCCCCAAACCCCAAAAATTTTTTTCCCCTTTTTTTGGGGGGGGGAAAAAACCCCCCCTTTTTTTTTTCCCCTTTTCCCGGGGTTTGGGGGGGCCCCCTTTTTTTTTGGGGGGGGGGGGAAAATTTTTTTCCCCCGGGGTTTTTGGGGAAAAAAAGGGGGGGGGGGGGAAAAAAAAAAAGGGGGGGGGGGGGAAAAAAAAAAACCCCTTTTTTTAAACCCCCCTTTTTGGGGGGGGGGGGGGCCCCCCCCCCCCCCCAAAAAAAAAAAAAATTTTTTTTTTTTGGGGGGAAAAAAAAAATTGGGGTTTTCCCAAAAAGGGCCCCCCTTTCAGTTTTTCCCCAATAAAAAAGGGGGGGGTTTTTGGGGGGGGGGCCCCCCCCCCTTTTCTTAATTTAAAAAAAAAAAACCCCCCCGGAATTTTAAAAAACCCCCCCCGGGGGGTTTTGGGTTTTTTTAAAATTTCCGGGGGGGGGGGGTTTTTTCCCCCTTTTTGGGGGGGGGGGGGGAAAAACCCCGGGGAATTTTTTTTTGGGTTTTATTTTTTTTTTTTTAAAAAAAATTTCCCAAAAACCCCAACCCTTTTTTTTGGGGGGCCCCTTTTCCCCGGGGGGGGCCCCCCCAAAAGGGGCCCAAAGGCCCCCCAAAACGGGGGTTTTTCCCCCCCCGAAAAAATTCCCCCAAAAGGGGGGGGTTTTCCCCAAAATGGGGGGGAAAAAAAAACCCCAAAAATTTTTCCCCCCCCGGGGCCCCCCCCTTGCCCCCCCCAAACCCGGCCCAAAACCCCCCAAGGGGGGGTTTCCCCCCCCCAAACGGGGGGGGCCCCCCCTTTTGGGGGGGGGGGGGGGGCCCCAATTTTGGGGGGCCCCCCCCCCCGGGGGGGGGTTTTTTTTCCCCCCCCCCCCCCCTTTTTTCCCCCCCCCCCGGGGGGGAAGGGAAGGCCTTTCCCCCGTGTTCCCCCCAACCGGGGGCCCCCAAAAAAAGGGGAAAGGGGTTTTTTAAAAAAAAATTTTTGGTTTTTTTTTTTTTTTTTTGGGGGGGGGTTTTTTTGGGGGGGGGGGGGAAAAAATTTTTAAAAATTTTTTGGGGGGTTTTTCCCCCCCCCCCCGGGGGTTTTTAAAAATTTTTTGGCCCCCCCAAACCTTTTTTTTTTTTTTTAAAAAATTTTTTTAAAAAAAGAAAAAAAATTTTTTAATTTTTTTTTTGGGGGGGCCCCAAAAAAAATTTTTTTTTTTTTTTTAAAAATTTTTTTTGGGTTTTTTTTTGGGGGTTTTTAAAAAAATTTTTAAACTTTTTAAAACCCCCTTTTTTTTTTTAAAAAAAAAATTTTTAAAATAAAAAACCCCAATTTTTTAAAATTTTTTAAATTTTTTAAAATTTTTTTAAAAATTTTTTTAAAATTTTTAAAAAAAATTTTTTTTTTTTTTTGGGGGGGTTTTATTTAAAAATTTTGGGGGTTTTAAATTTTTTTTTTTGGGTTTTGGGGTTTTTTTTTTTAAAAAAAAGGGGGGGGGGCCAGATTTTTCCCTTTTGGGTTTTTTAAAAAACCCCAAAAAAAAAATTTTTTTAAATTTTTTTTTTTTTAAAATTTTTTTTAAAAATTTCAACCCTAAAAATTTGGGTTTTGGGGGGGGGAAAAAAAATTTTGGTTTGGTTTTTTTTAAAAAAAAAAAAAAGGGGGGGGGGTTTTTAAAAAAATTTTTTTTTTTGGGGGGGGCCCCAAAAAAATTTTTTTTGGGGTTTTTTGGGGGGGGGAAAAAAACCCTTAAAATTTTTTTTGGTGGGGGGGTTTGGGGGGGTTTTTGGGGGGAAAGGGGGGTTTTCCCGGGGGGGGGGTTTTAATTTTCCCAAAAGGGGGAAAAGGGTTTTTTTTTTTTTTTTTTAAAACCCCTTTTTAAAAAAAAAAAAACCCCCCCTTTTTTTTGGGGGGAAAAAACCCCGGGGTTTTCCTAGTTTAACAAACCCTTATCCCTCAGCATTTTAAACTGTCTTTTAGTTCATTAAATTAAACTAAAAACCCAAAATTATTAATTGCTACGCAGCTCCCTACCTTTATACTTCCTAAATTTTTACTAGGGTTGAAATATGTCAAAGTTTTTTAGCCTCTTTAAATTTTTCAAAAAAAACCTGAATGGCTAAGTTCACTTTATTAATTATGGGTTTTGTTAAAAATTCCAAATATTCCCTTTCCCTAGACCATGTAAATCTGGCTTTCGCCGGAATTTGGCCTGTTGGGATAATGGCCCCAAAGGGCGAAGCGCCTGTTTTCACCTTACTGGGGGGGAAATCAGTTAAACCCGGAAGGAATCGCGCGAATTTTTTGTAGGTTTTTCAAATTTATATAGATGGATTCAAATTTTAAAAAAAAACAAACATAATTTATTTGTCCGGCAAAAAAATAAAAATAAAAAAATTAAATATAAATATATATAATATATAATATATATAATACTTTAATAATAATTATATATATAATTTTATATTATATATATATATTATATATATATTTAAAATATATAAATTAAAATATATATATATATAGTCCACAACACCAAACTGACCCAAAAAATAAAATTTCCCTATTGGGAGGCCCCAAAACACTACATAATAACAAAATATTTAATAAATAGGCTACACACCCAACAAAAAATAAACTAAATATACCAGGGTACACCTCATCATTATCATTTTTAAAAACCCCCTCTGTGTTTACAAGGGGTGGGCAGGGTAGGGGGCCCCAGGGAAAGAGAGAACAAAACATTTGAAATATAAAGATCACCCAGTGAAAGGGTCAAAAGCCTTTTCCCCTCCCATTTAAGCTTTCAGAGATTAAAAAACTTCCCCCAAACGCACATTTTCCACAACAAATCGCCTCCCTGAGTGTGAACCCACACCTAATACAAAAAAATACAAAACCTCGCCTTCAACTTTTTGTTTTATACGAATTTTGCAACCAGTCAGCTTTTTTCTTCTTGTCTTTGTTCTTTGGTTTCGGACACTTGCCTGTTTTTTCGCTTGGCATTCACTCACTATTATTTTTTTATGGTGTAATTAGATGTGAAGGGATTGAACCCGGGCACCCGCAATTGAGAAGTACACCTTCTGAGAAAACTCTGGTTGTTGGCACAGGGGCAAATGGGGCCCCTTCCTCCCCCCGGGTGCAATTTACCTGCTTGGAAGGTCCCTTGGGGTTGCTGCTGCCGAACCGGGGGATCCCTTTATCACCTTCCCTTCCCAAAACCACCTGTATATGTGGCACCGTCCCCTTGGGGAGAGAGACAGCAAACTGGAGGGGGCCCCACCCAGCCTCCCGGCCACTCAAAAAATCTGTGAAAATTTCACGGGGGACGACCACATCCGCCCCCAAAAACTCCACATCCTCGTCGTCACCCCACTTGTTTTGGGTTTCCCCCGGCATGTTCACGTGAAGTCTCCTTTTTTCCGGGGGAATCATAAAGGGGCCCCCACTTTTTAAAAGTTTAAGACCGGAAAGTGCCCAGGAAACGGCACTAAAACCCTTGATTTTGACACAAGGGCTTGGTCGGTTTGCAACCTTTTATGTCACAGTAATAAAAACATGCACGGAATAATAAAAAATACAAAAAACCCCACACTTAAAGGAGATGAAATGCGGTAGTACCGCTTTTCCCACCCAAGCATTCTAGTGAAACTGAAAAGATCCCCGTTTGGGCTAGTATGCCGCCCCGCAATTTTAAACACTGCGCGTAAAAAGTCCCAGATATAGTGGTCTATGTCCCCACTTATGAAAGGGTCCTTTTGGCACCCCTGTCCCAAAAATTGCTTTACAATTTACTGAATTACCATTGTGGCTCACCCTTTAAATTTTTGCAGTTTGGAACAGCTGCTGAACCCACTCTTGTTTGTGACTGATCTTTTAACTACTGTAGGGGGGGGGGGGGGGGGGGGGGTTCCCGAGTTAATATCACTTTAGGGCAAAGGTTCTAAAGTTATGTATAGATTTTTTTACATTTCCTTTCATTTTTTATTTTTTAGGGGATGCATTCAAAACATTTTACCAAAGGGGAAAAGGTTAGGCAATTACCAAAGGGTCATTAACCTTTTTAACCCCTCCTTTAAAAAAAATCTGAATAGATATTACTGTGGGGGTGTAAAGTTTTTCCCCTCACATAGGAAAACAATTTATTCTTTGTACTTCACTAGAAGTACCCTGGATTTAGGGGGGTTTTTTCTATTTTTGATTTGGGCCCTTTGTGGGTTTCCCGGTAGGGTGAGTAAAAGGGAGGGCCCCCAAGATACGAGCATTTTGGTTTCCCCCCTGGGATACTCCCAAAGTGAAATTTTTGTTTTAACCCAAACACCTAACTAATGGTAAAAAAAAAGGTTTTTGGGTTTCCCGGAAACCCCTCAAATTAAAAAAAAAAAAAAAATGTTTTTCAAGCTAAAATAAAATAAAAGCAAACAAACAAACACACAGCCGGGCCTTTTTACCCCCTGTACTACCTATTCTGTAGAAAAAGCATTTTGAAAGAAAAAATAGCACACAAAATAACATTACTGCACATTAATTAAAACCCTAAAACATGCCCTTTAAAAAGCAAAAAAGGGCGTTGTAAATGTATGGGGCCCGCGGGATACCCAAAAGAAAAGGGAGTGTAGAGGTCCCCCAAAGGGTTTGGGGGCCCCACACCCTATGAGGTCAAAGAGTTTTTACGTATTCTAAAGGTCAGGCCGGCCCTAAAGCCCTTTAAAGAGGTACGTAAAGCTTTTAGGGGCACCTTTTCTAGGGGGGACCGACCCGCGGTCCCAAGGTTGGGGGCCCCCCCCCACAACTGCTAATTACCCCTAAATTTTCAGGCCCTTTCCATACTATGCTTAATTAAACCCCTTTAGGTCCGCTTCCCAGGGGTGACCTGACTGGGTCAACCAATCCCCCTTTGTCCAAACCCGGGAAATGGGGAGGGGCGCGCCCCCTTTTAACCCTGATAATTTTTTCTCACCCCAAATTTTTAAAGTTGTATCATTTTTTTTTCGATCTCGTATATTGAAAATAAAACCCCCAATTTTTCACATTTTCGTATCATCGGATTTTTCCCTATACCGAATGGGTCTTTTAAAGGGACCCCCCCTGTAGTTTTTAATTCTTAATTAAAAACTTTTGATTTGCGTAACTTTTTAAAAGGAGCGGGATAAATACCCCTAAAGAGGGATTTTTTTAAATCTTAAGGATGGCTGATTTCCCCCTTTGTTGGGAAAAATCTTGTCTCCCTGTGGGGGGTTCCTGCTCACTACCCTTTCAAATTTTGCATTCCTGCAATATCCCTGTTTTTATTTGGTTTTTACCGTGAAGTAAAATTAAAATTAAACCTCTTTATTTTAAAAGATATGCATCCCAGTTTGGGAATTTCCCCATATCATAGTACTGACCATCCAGTCCTGCTCAATCAAAGGTTTATGAGCTTTTAAATTTCTCTTAGGGGGCAGTTCAAAGTTTTCTCTGAAACTCTTCCAATTCCTCTAAATTTTGATTTGGGCTTGGTAAAATTTCCCTTAAAACCCGCAAAATAGGTTTTTTTATAAAATAAATCTAAAATCCTCCCAAAAATTTTCCTTGAAAAATCTTTAGCGCCAAAATTATAATTGGCATTTTCAACTGTTTAATTCCCTTTTCCAGCAAATATGCCCCCTTTCTTCTTTTTTGACCTAACAAATAATTTTTTTAATTACACCTCTGTTAAGTCGTTCTATCATCAATAAATTTTTAAAATTATCCCCGAAACAGAAACCCTTTTTAAAATTTGGGGGGAAAGGCTTTTGCTGTTGATGGAATAGAGCACAAATCCAAATATCCC
Organism: Chionoecetes opilio; assembly: GCA_016584305.1. Taxonomy (NCBI): domain Eukaryota; kingdom Metazoa; phylum Arthropoda; class Malacostraca; order Decapoda; family Majidae; genus Chionoecetes; species Chionoecetes opilio. The sequence continues at coordinate 14,591 of JACEEZ010020220.1, forward strand.
CCATATTTAATTTCTTTATCTAGTATCTTTCACACTCGTGTTTATAATTTTGGGCACCCCAAAGGTGGGAATTTTAAATTTTGTTCCCCAGCCCTTTTTTTAATTTAAAATTCATAAAAGGAAATTTAAAACCCCCTCATATTTATTCCCCTTCTCATTTTCAATGGGAACCCGTTTTAAATTAATAAAATCAAAATTGGGAATTTTCCTTTTAAAGGGGTTTTCACACTTTATTTTTATATTTTGTGTGAGCATTGCTAAATTAGGGTGATAGTGGGAAAGCTTAGCAAACCCTTTGCCATGATTTGTTAAAAACTAAGTTTTAAAAAAATTTTAATGCAAGATTACATTTACTAAAAAAATTTTTAGTTGATAATTAAAATTTTTTTATTTAATGGTTGAAAGGGGCCCTTGGCTGGTCTGTCAAGAGCATAACCCGGCCTAAAAACCAACCTCCACTTAACATTACAATAACTAGTGCTACATAACCTCTGATCTTCTACTACCCCGACGTTTTGGGAGTTACACGGCTTTTTTGGCCCCGTTCCCGACGCCAACCCCAAACCCCCTCCCTCCACTTTCCCTTTAACCCCCCGTTGTGGTAGGGTTTATACTACCCTCACAATCACCACCTTTGATCAATGAAAATCAAAAATTCCTCACTTGGGGGCACCATTTGTGGGGAAAATTTTTTTGTTAAAAAACATATTTTATTTGAGATTTTAAAACCCATAGAATACCCTTGGCATCTCATCCCGCACAATACCCAAGGGTAGTCAAATAACTGAGATACTTATCGTGGGGTGTTGGGTTTTAATTGGGTTGTAGGGCTTTTTCAAAACTGCCCAAAGTTTTTGTTTTATTCAAAGTGGTCGCTCGTGATCGGGCCGGGGTGGTGAACGGCGGCTGTGAAAGGGGTGGGGGCCGGGGGGTGTTATGTTAAAGGGCGTCAGGCAGGTTTTTTCCCCCCATTTTTCACGGCCCAAGGTAAACAGTGTGTCGTTTTTTTAACACGTCCATGATTTAACACTTATACTACAAAAAACGTATGTCAATTTTTCTCCGGGTATAATCAGAGAAAAACCCCGTGAAAGGTGTTATTAAAAGTAAGGGCGGGAGTGGGGACTCTATATACTAATGCACGTAAAATATTTTTGTAAGAGATGTTACTAAAGGGGGGGGTCTGGAGTGAACTGAATCTCCTGAGCGGGGGCGGCGACGCCAACCCTAACCACCATGTCACAAAAAAATCTCAGGGGGGGCCCCCTTTTTTTAAATCTAATGGGGGGCAAGGGCCCATGACCGGCCGCTTCAAAACAATTTCAAAAGGGTTTAAAACCCTGGGGAAAGTTCATTTTTGTTCCCATTTCTTACATTTACTTTAAATTTTTCTTAATTAAACCCCTTACCCCTTATAAATTTATATATATTTTAAACCATCTTCCCCCTTAGAGCGGACAATACTTTTCTCATAAAGGGGGGGGGGGGGGAAAAAACCACCCCGCTAAACCAAAAATTTACAGGGTGTTGGTGGGTAATTTCCACCTATGTTTTTGTTTTTTTGGGGACATCACATATTCCTTTTTTTTCACTTACTTTTCTAATGAAAACATCATTTATATCCTCAATTTACTCAGTTTTTGCAATTTCATTTGTTTTGTTGTAGAATATCCTTAATCCTTACAGTAGTCACACACTGGTAACATTGCATTGCCTATTATTTCAGGGTCATACATTTGGCAGAAAATGAAATGCGAGATGCCAACACTTTATCGAAGGAAGGAAATAATGCTAGTGATGAGGAAGACACACTATTGGATCAGTCTGATGCTGCATTGAATGCAGCCCCTCTCAAGTCAGTTGGGTTCATTCTTAAACAGAAGTTGTAGAAGAAAAGGATGGAGAAATTGATGAAGACATTGATGATGCACTTGATGAGGGGTAAGTCAGAATACATTGACATTTCTGAATATCTAGTAAAGTGTTTTGTAGTGATGCTCCAAACTTTAATGCCATGTAAATTTTTAGAATATTTTTAATTAGATCCCAATCTTCATTGAGTATACTTGTGAACTCCCTCTTCTTGGATACATTGCTTCATGGGAGAAATAGTAGCCTCCAACCGTCATGGCTATGAGCTTTAATCTGATTTGTTAATGATTTCAGATACATGGGAATGGAATGTACACTTGAAAGGGGGTTTTCACTTAATGAGTCCGCCATTACAAAAGGGTCTGCGCCATGAACGATACAATGAGGTGGCCGTGAAGTACCAACCAGTCCATCACTTCGCCGTTACCAGCATTCAGTAAAGCACTTCATACCTGTGAGAAAATCATCAAGGTAAACTGGTGTCATGAATCGCCTTTGAACAGTAGAGTCACGCATCCAATGCATCTCAAACCATGATTTTGCATCCCACAGTACTATCCATTGTTTACCCAAATATACATCTGATGATAAACTACACACATTCCACGGGTGTACATTGATGTATGGTGGCGGGCCATGTTGATGACGCTCTCCTAGTTTCGAGGCCATTGCTCAGACTAGTCTTCCCCTTATGTGGCGTGCGTGTCACTCAAGGACATCTGGCCTGATTTTGTTTTTATCTGTCCTTGGGTCTAACCTACAAAGATAATAGCTTCCCAGCTTAGCAGGGGCCACAGTAGTCCAGTGGGGATGGAAAGGAACCCTTTATTGTCCAAGAAAGGCAAAAGAAGGAAGTAAAAACTCATCGACGTGGCCAAAAGCTGATGGAGTATAGTGTAGAGGAGAAGAAACATTATTGTTATTGATTACTGTTATTTTTTTAAATCTCGAAGACTGGCCAAATGTTAAAAAGAATATAACAAAAAGCCCACTAGCTGCCAGTCCCTATAAAGAAGACAGTAAGAGATTGTAGAAAAGGATGGTGGGCCAATTTAGTTCAGGTGTCTTGTCACTTTTCTCTGAAGAAATCTAGTCATAGAAGATGGAAAAATAGAAACAGGAAGAGAGTTCCAGAGTTTTACCAATGAAGGGATGAAAGAGTGAAGATACTGGTTAACTCTTGCCATCAATAAGATTGCCAGAATAGGGATGAGAATTAGTAGAAAGTCTTGTGTAGCAAGGCCGTGGGAGGGAAGGAGGCATGCAGTTGGCAATTCAGAAGAGCAGTGAGCATGAAAATATCAGTAGAAGATAGTGAGAGAGCAACATTGCGGCGATGATTTGAAAATTGAAGTCAGTCAGAGGAGGGAGTTGATGAACAAAAGCTTTTGATGACCACCCTGTTTAGGAGAGCTGTATGAGTGGATCCTCTCAAACATTATTATTAATACTTTTTTTTTACATCACAAAGGACTGGCCAAGGGCACAACAAAAAGAGGTAACACAAAGCCCGCTTAGTTGCCAGTCCCTAAAAAGAAGACAGTAAGAGAATATAACAAGAGGGTGAGCCAATTTCGTTCGGAGATGTCTTTTTACTCTTCTCTTGAAAAGATTTAAGTCATAGGAAGGTGGAAAAATAGAAACAGGAAGAGAGTTCCAGAGTTTACCAGTGAAAGGGTTGAAAGAGTAAGATATTGATTAACTCTTGCATTAGGAAGATGGACATAATAGGGATGAGAATGAGTAGAAAGTCTTGTGCAGCGGCCACGAGAGGGGGGGGGGGGAGGCATGCAGTTAGCAAGTTCAGAAGAGCAGTGAGCATGAAAATAACGGTAGAAGATAGCAGAGAAGCAACATTGCGGCGGTGATTTAAAGATTGAAGACAGTCATCAGAGGAGGGGAGTTGATGAACGAAAAGCTTTTGACTCAACCCTGTTTAGGAGAGCTGTATGAGTGGATCCTCCCCAAACATGTGAGACATACTCCATACATGGGCGGATAAGGCCCCTGTAGAGAGCAAGCAACTGGGAGGCGAAAAAAAGGACGCAAATGCCACAGGACACCTAACTTCTTAGAAGCTGTTTTAGCAAGAGATGAGATGTGAGATTTCCAGTTCAGATTTTTAGTAAGGATCCAAAATGTTCATTGTAGAAGAAGGAGACAGTTGAGTGTCATTGAAGAAGAGGGGATAGTTATCTGGTAGGTTTTTCGAGTAGATAGGTGAAGAAATTGGGTTTTTTGAGGCATTGAACAAAACAAGGTTTGCTTTGCCCCAATCAGAAATTATAGAAAGATCAGAATGTTAGGCGCTCGTGGCATCTCTCCGTGAAATCACTTAGTTCTTGTTGAGTTGGACGTCTATAAACGACGTTGAAGAATGCAGGGTAGAATCATCAGCGTAGGAGTGGATAGGGCTTTGAGTTAGACTTAGAAAATCATTAATGAATAATAGAAAGAGAGTGGGTGATAAGACAGAACCCTGGGGAACACCACTATTGATAGATTTAGGAGAAGAACAATGTCCGTCTACAGTAGCTGCAATAGAACGGTTTGAAAGGAACTTAAGATGAAGGTACAGGGAGAAGGATAGAACCGAATGAGCGTAGTTTGGAAATTAAAGATTTGTGCCAGACTCTATCAAAAGCTTTTGATATGTCAAGGGCAACAGCAAAAGTTTCACCGAAACCCCTAAAGGAGGATGACCAAGATTCAGTTAGGATAGCTAGAAGATCGCCAGTAGATCGCCTTCTACGGAAACCGTACTGACGATCAATAGAAGATTGTGAGCAGATAGATGCTTAAGAATCTTCTTATTAAGTATAGAGATTCAAAACTTTAGAAAGGCAGGAAGTCAAAGCTATAGGACAGTAGTTTGAAGGATTAGAACGGTCACCCTTCTTAGGAACAGGTTGGATGTGAGCAAACTTCCAGCAAGAAGGAAAAGGTGGAAGTAGATAGACAAAGACGGAAAAGTTTGATCAGACAGGTTGCAAGCACAGAAGCACAGTTTTTGAGAACAATAGAGGGACTCTGTCAGGACCGTAAGCCTTCCGAGGATCTAGGCCAGAAAGGGCAAAGAAAACATCATTACGAAGGATCTTAATAACAGGCATAACATAGTCAAAGGGTGGAGGAGAAGAGGAACAAGCCCTTCATCAACAAGAGTAGAATTTTCAGCAAATGTTTGAGCGAAGAGTTCAGCTTTAGAAATAGATGAGACAGCTGTGGAGCCATCTGGGTGAAGCATAGGAGGGAAAGATGAAGAAGAGATATTGTTAGAGATGTTATTAGCTAGATGCCAGAAGTCACGAGAGGAATTTGATTCAGAAAGATTTTGACATTTTCTATGAATGAAGGGGTTTTTGGTAAGTTGAAGTAAAGATTTGGCATGATTATGGGTAGAAATATTATGGGCATGAGTTTCAGGGGATGGATGGTTTTCGGTACCGTCTGTGAGCCGCCCTTTTCTATCTCGGACAGCATGAGAACAAGCAGAGTTAAACCAAGGTTGACAGGCTTTAGGGTTAGAAAAGTGTGTGGAATGTATGCCTCCATGCCAGAGACTATGACCTCAGTTAGGCACTCTGCACAAAGAGATGGTCTCTGATATGGAAGCAGTAATCATTCCATGGAAAATCAGAGTAGTACTGCCTTAAGTCTTCCCACTTAGCTGAGTTGAAATACCAGAAGCACCTCCGCTTAGGTGGGTCCCGAGGCGGAACTGGAGCGATAGACAGGTTACAGAAATAAGATTGTGATTGGAGAAACCAACGGAGATAATAGTTTCACAGAGTAAGCAGAAGGGTTAGTAGTTAGGAAAAAGGTCAAGAATGTTGGGCGTGTCTCCAAGGCGGTCAGGAATACGGGTAGGGTGCTGCACCAGCTGCTCTAGGTCTTGGAGGATAGAAAAGTTGTAGGCTTGTTCACCAGGTTGGTCATGAAAGAAGATGATAGCCAATGCTGGTGGTGAACATTGAAATCCCCAAGAATGGAAATTTCTGCTAAGGAAATGAGATGAGATGTGCTCCACTTTTGATGTTAAATAGTCGAAGAATTTTACATAGTCCGAGGCGTTTGGGGGAGAGATATACAGCACAGATAAATTTAGTATGAGAGTGACATTGAAGTCGAAGCCAGATGGTAGAAAATTCGGAAGATTCAGACCGTGGGCACAAGAGCAAGTGATGTCGTTGCGCACATATGCACAAAAGCCAGCTTTGGATTGAAAATGAGAATAGAGACAGTAAGAGGAGACAGAAAGGGACTCATGTGAGACATACTCCATACATGGGCAGATAAGGCCCCTATACAGAGCAAACAGCTGGAGCCGTGGGGGTTCTGGCATGTGTGGCGCCCTGGGCGAACACTAACTTTGGTGCCCCCACCCCCCTACCCCCTGCTGCTACATAAAAAAAGTCAACAAAATTCAACACTAAATATTATTTTATTTAGATATTAGGAACTACAAATTAAATCCATTGCATTTCAAATAATGCAACAATGATAAATAATATACATATCTATGCCATCTACAGTCTGCCCTTTCTTGCCTTCCTTGATGCAAAGTCATCAATCACATCAATGTATGAAATTTTCCCAGCCATTACATGGTAATGCTGATCACAGAAAGGCCACTAAGGCGTTCCTGTGACATGGTGGACCTCAGGTAGGTTTTGATGAGCTTCAGCTTTGTAAAGCTCCTCTCTACTTCAGCTGCGGTCACTGAAAGGGTAAGGCACATTCTAAAAGCAGTTCACAAGTTTGGATACATTTTCTGAGAACTACCTTTCATTTATGAATATCAGTAACTCAAGCAGGGTAATGGAGTCTGATGGCAAGTCAGGCAAGTTCTTTAGTTCCTGTGAAGGTCCCTGCCATCAAAGTCTGAGTGTCCTTTACACTGCAGTGTTACACTAAAAGCAGTGTCCCTTACACTGCAGTGTTACATTAAAAGCTTCACATTGTTTTATCACTTCCTCATTTGAGATTAAGTTTGACGGTCAAGAACTCCAAACTTCTCTCCTACATTTTCCAATGTGGAAAATGGCTGAGGTTGCAGCATCAACAACAACATTGAAAAACATCACCTCCAACCTCTTTAGGGTATCACTCAAAAAGGGCCCTCACAGTTCATTAAAAGTGTCACTTTGTGGACCTTCCTTTTTTTGGTAAAAACGGCCTAAAATTTCACTTGTGAAAATTTTATGTCACATACAAAATTTTAATTTGGGGTCTTACCAATCAAAACCCATCTCTATCTCATCCCGACACAATCCCACAATCAACTAACGGGGATCTTATCGGTGGAAGTGGGTTGAAATCGCTGTAGGCTTTTGTTTAATACTGCCTTTTGTGATCCGAATGGTAGCCGTGATCGAGGCCAGGTGAAGTGCGGGGGTGGGGCTTATTGGGGTTGGCGTCAAGGAGCTATTCAGCTTAATAGACCAGCCGAATTCGCATGTCGTAAGACAGTCCATTTTTATCATTATATGTCAAATGAACGTATGTACAAATCCTTCATTAAATCAAAAAGGGGATGAAATCCGTGAGGGCGGAAAGTGTATTTTAAATATAAAACTGCCGTATATAGTAAAATGTTATTCTCTTGAGGGCTGGGAGTGTACTTATAAACCCCGCACGTATATATTTAAAAAGGGAAGTTTTATTCCGCGAGGGTCGGGAATGCTAACCAAAATCCGGCGGCGCCGCCGCACAAACCTACCTACCGTGTAAAATTCGGTGGCGGCGGGCACCCCTACCAATACCTCCACGTATACAAAGGGATAGGGCAAATTTAACCGACACCAATAGCCTTCCTAAAATTTAAAGGTCTAATAAAAGGGTGCAAATGCTTTATTCGGGGAATTTTTAAATTTTCTACCCCCGCCTTATCACTTATTTAAATTTCCCTTTATATTAATACCCTTATCTTTTAAATTTTATATATATCATCTCAAAACCCCCCCCTTTGATAGCGGACATACCTCCTCCAAGGGGGGGAAAAAAATAAACCACTCTCCCAATTTTTGAAGGGGGGTTTTTGTGGAAAATTTTCCACAACTGGGGCCGGCGAAAACGAATTCCGCTTCATGTGCATCCCCCAGGCCACTAGCGCTGGAACATTTGAAAGGGGTTTTCGGCATTTTTGGTCTTTGCTATTTGAAATTAATAGTCCTGATGGGGTACATGTGAATATACAACTTACTTGATGGGGGGAGAGTTTCTCCTATTTTTAATACCCCGTATATCATCACCTTGACCTCATTTGATTTAGGATCCTCTGTAGCGGAATTCGGGGGGGACCTAGGATAGGACTAGTCTACACTCAGATCTTTTAAAATTTAATGAAGATTTGAGGTAATATTTGACTCCCTGTCTACCATGATGTATCCAAAATTGACACCTGATATGGGCAAATTTTGTACCATTCCACATGAAAATGAGTTCCTATATATTCTTCCCCAAAAATTAGTAAGATGATTTTTTTGGGAATTATTGGGATGCGGTGTATTTGGAAGATCAGCTTTCAAATTTCGCCCTCGACACCGTATTATGCCCTCAGTTTAGGTACATTAAAAATTTTGGGGAAAATTTGTTCCTAGGGGGGCTGGCTGGGGCCCAAAGAGCTGTATTCCCAGGAAATTCCTGCTCTGTTTGTTCTGACACAAAACTTAAAAGGATCGAGCTACCCCTTTTTATGGATTGGAAGACAAAATTGTTTCGATTTTTTGCTCAAAAGGAAACCCTTTCTATGTCATCACAGGATTGGGATAAATTTAGGTTCCCTTTATTATATCTACAGATTTCTGGCTGAGGGGAAACCTGTATAGGATCAATATTGCACTCTTTCCCCAGGTAGGGCCTTTAAAAAACCATAACCCTGTGTTCAATTTGAGGTTTTTTTTTCCCTCGCGCACTTTATTAGGATTTTCATTAGTGGCAATATTTTATTATGACGGGAATCCCTTTCCCTCTACTACCTCACAAATTTGGGTTTTGGGGGCAAAAAAGTGGTTCCATTTTGGTATTAAATGGGTTCTGTGCATGACTTAAACTCTCCTCTTTTTTCGGCTTGGTGTTTGGGGGATGGGTCCCATTATTACCTTACCACCAGCACGGGTAAACTAAGACGTTATTCTTTTGATGACCTTCCTTGGGAAAACGCCCAAATAATCAGTGCCTATTTTTAAATTGGAAGGGGGACCATAAAACGCTTCGAAGGTATTCTAACTATTTAAAACCATTAAACCCTCAGCATTTTAGCTTTTCTTTTATTTTTAACAGTTAAAATAAAACCAATATTTTAATTACTACGCACTACCCCATTTATATCTTCCTAAATTTGGCTAGGGGTTGAACTAGTCAAAAGGGTTTTAGCCCTTTTTTGGCAAAAAAACCTGATATGGTAAATTATTGATTAATTATGGGTAGTTGTAATAATTCAACTACTCCCTCTTATGAAAAGGGTCTTTTGGCACCCCTGTCAAATTTTCTTTACTTGACTGATTCCCCTTATGGGTCCCTTCATTCGGCAGTAGGAAAAACTGTGAAAATACTCTTATTATGACTGCCATTTTAACTACTGTAGGGCTGAGTTTTATCCTGTTAGGACAAAAAGCGATTTTTTGAATAGATTTTTACAATTCCTACAAATTTTTTAAAACTTAAGGGGTGCTTTGAAGCATGTTTCCACGGGGCAGGTTAGGCAATTACCAGGCTCATTAATCTTTCAACTCTCGTGTACAATCTATTTTTACATGTGGAGGGTGATGTTCCCCCCCCACATAAGAACCCAAATTTTTTCTTTGTACTTCACTATTAGAGCCCTGGGTTAGGGATTGTATCTATTATTTAGTAGGTTTAGTGGTTTACGGGGAGGCTGAAATTTTTAAAACTTAAATTTCAGCTGTTTGATTGCATAACAGGGGCAGGATAAAAACCCCCTACGGGGTTTTAAAAATCTAAGTTGCGATATAGCTGTTACCCATAAGTGTAATATTTTTGATCTCCTTGTGGGGGTTCTTGCTTAAAACCTTCCAACTTTGAGTTTAAAGAAGCTTTTTGCTGTTGATGGAAAATGAGCACCTCCAGTAAAACCCTCATTTCAAATTTCTTTATGAGATATCTTTGACTTTGTGTTTATGATTGATAACCCTTGGTGAAACATTTCTTTTCCCCCTTGTCTTTTTGAACTTCATAATTTCAAGAACCTCCTCATATTTTTCCCTTGCTCTTTAAAAAGGGAACCTGTCTTTAAAATTTAAAAAATCAAAAGGGATTCCCTTAATTTGGCCTCACACTTTTATATATTCGTGTGAGATTTCTACTTGCTGATAATGAATGCTTTGCTAATTTCGCCCTGATTTATTAATAACTTTGTCAATGAAAATTTTTTAAATGTAAATTAAAAGTCACTAATATAAATTTTTTTGTAATCAAATTTATCATAATGCTGGAACGCCATTGGGTGGCCTATCAAGGCGCAAACCAGGCCTATGCCAAACCACCACTTAAACTATTACAAAAACTATTCCCCACGTAAACCCCTGATGCTATCTACTACCCCGGCGAGGGAGTTACCCGGCTGAGTCGTTCCTGAAAACCCCCAAAACCCCCCTCCGCCTCATAAAACCCGCAAATTTTTAGGCTCATAAATTTCGCCTCACAACGACCACCTCAAAAAACTAACATCAATATTCCTCACTCGGGGCACCAATAAATTTTGGGGATTTATATCACATACATATATTTTTTTTGAGGTCTTACCTATCAAACCCTCGCTATTTTCCCGACACATACCCCACTAAAACACTACTAGGATACTTATCGGTGGATATGGGGTTGAAATCGCTGTAGGCTTTTGATTAAAAAACTGCCCGTCTTGTGGTCCGAAATGGTAGCCGGATCGGGCCGCAGGGGAATTTCGGAGGTGGGGGCTCAAAAACTCCTTTTCGACAAAGTGAAGTAAAGAAACTGTTTTCCCTGTTTGCCTCTCTGTCTTTTTGAGAAATAGCTCAACATCGACTTGCATATTGGAAGGTGCTCACTTGCTCCATGTTGGGTCTGGTCAGATGTCATCCACCCATTGTGCAGATGCTGAAGTTTTTGATCCCACCTCCCCGACAATATTGGCCTCACCTTTATCACAAGTCTTTGGGTTTTATCTCTAAACCCCAAACAGAGCCCCTCTCACTGCAGTGCCTGATACCCTATGGCTCGACCTCTTAACTTTACTTTCCACCCTTTTTTTCACTTAACTCTTCAAAATGATTGAAACTACTTGTTTTTTTTTACATGCCCCTCGCTGTGGGAGGCTGAGATTAGGGGTAATTTTATAAGGGGGCCAAAGTAAATTGTGGGATCAACAGAACTTTTAGCACATCACCACAACCGGTTCAATGTAGGGCCCCCCCTGGCACAAATGAGTCTTGGATTTTTCCAAGGCTTGAATTTCCCTTTTTTTTTTCCTATTTGGTCATGACTGTCCTCTGCATCACACAGGAATTTTTTTGCTCCTTTAATCTTCGCAAATCGGAAATCAAATGTTGTCTTCAAAATCAATATTACCAAATTTTTTTACTTAGCCCTATCATCTGAAGAGATGAATAGCTCGCATACCTTTTCTCTTTGTTTTCTCCTCCTCTCCTTTTTTTTTTTTTCCAAAACTGGGCACCATGGTTTAACCTTTTTCCTCCCTTTGTGTTTTTTTTTGGCACATCCCCAATGTGCCCCAAAAGGGAAAAAGACAAAAAAAAAGGGAAGCACGAGGAAGCCGACACGCTATTGGTCCACTGTCCGCTAAAAATTAAGAAAACCCACCGAATTTTGGGGCCCTTTATCAACTTAATACCGTCCCCAAAAAAATATTCAAAAAAGTAAAACCGGGTTCGCGGGTCACAAAAAAATAATACTTGCCACAAAAGACACGTAACGTGGAGGACGTGTAAGCAGCCCGAACCAGGGGGACGAGTCGTGGGTTACTAAACCTCGTAACCCAGCAGGTAGACAGGCGGCTGGCCAGGCTAGGTGAGGTCCGAGCTCCCTGTAACCCATCAGGAGAGAGGCGGCGGGCCGGGGCTAGTAAAGGTTTCCGTAGCCCCCCTGTAACCCTCAGGTAACGAGGGGGGGGGGAGGAGGCCAAGGCCCCCATGGGGTCGGGGTCCGGGGGTATTCCATGTGGGCTGTGTGGAGTGTGAGTGCGGTCGCAGGAATCTCCCCTTCCCGGTCCATCCTCTTTATACCCGAGGGCCCCCTACCCCTGTGACGGGCCATGAGAAGGGGGCCCCCCCTTGGGGGTGGTGATTCTTAAACCCGCCTTGCTTCGAAGCTTGGGGGCACCACACCCTACTCCAAAGCCTTGCCCCAATCGCTGATTGTGATGTGTCCACCTTAGCGTTTTGGGAGTGTGAGCTCAATGTCCCGAGTTTGAATCCTGGGGGGGAAACTCTTTCGATCTTCTTTATTGCGGTCGACAAGAGCCTGGGGGGGGAGCAAAGGCCCAGTTCAAGTTCCACCAAGGAGCAGCTGTCAAACCCATCGTCGAGGGGCTGAGAACTCCATGCGCTATCCTGTTCTCCGCTGCAAGAGTGCGACAAAAAACCCCCAGGGTGGTACTGAGCCGATATGGATCTAAAACATCACAGAAAAAGGATCTTCCCCTAAGTCGCTTACAATCCATTCTGCCCCCCAAAAGGGGAAAGACGACCGACACCCAACTCTCCAGGTTTACACGCTATGGGCTCCAAAGTTTAAAAAAAAAAAAAAAAAAAAAAAAAAAAAAAGAAAAAAAACTGCCGCCATGATTAAACTCTTATATACAAGTCCCCCACCATGAATATATCTCTGACATATCAATACTAGAACTTATTATACTATTATTATTATTTATTTTTAGTTTTACATCTTATTATTAATTTATTATTATTTATATATTTATATTTTTTTTGCGTCGCTCCTCCCGTCCCCACGACGATGCCGCCCTGGGGGCGTTTTGAAAATCCACCACTGACTGGGAGGGAGAAAAAAATGGCGCGAAGCCACGGACACCAAACTTCTAGAAGCTGATTTAGCAAGAGATTAGATGAAAAAATTTTCAGTACGATTTTTTTTTGGAAAAGGATAGTCCAAAAATGAAAATTGTAAAGAGGGAGACATTGAGTGCCTTTTAAAAAAGGTGATAATTGCGGAAGGTTATGTCGGTAATGGGTGAAAAAATTGGGTTTTTGGGGCATTAAACAAAGAAAGGGTTTGTTTTCCCCCACAGAAATTAAGAAAGATCAAAGTTAGGCGCTCTGTGGCATCCCTCCGTGAACCTTTTTTCCGTAGATTTAGACGTCTAGTGAACACGTTGAAAAAGCGGGTAGAGTCATCAGTGTAAAGTAAATAGGCATTATTTAACTGAAAACTTAAATGAATAATAACGGAGTAGGTGATGACAGAACCCTGGGGAAACACCATTTTATAGCGGGAGGAGAACACGATCGTTTACGTAGCTGAAATAAACGGTTTGAAAAAAACTTGGATAAAGGTCTTGCTCACCCAAATGGAACTTAGTAAAAGGTTTGAGCGAAGAGTTCACTTAAAAAATAATTAGACGCTGTGGGGCCACGGGGGGAAGCAAAGGAGAAAGATTAAACAAAAAATTTTTTTGAGGTTTCTGGCTAGGGGCTTTGAGTCACAGAAGAGTAAACTTGCTCTTTATTTCTGTCTTGTAATGTCACTTGTTCATGTACCCCTTTTAAACACCCCAGTTTGCATTTTCATTGTAGCAGTGTATACTTAAGACATTTCATTTTTTTTTAAGAAAAAAAAAGAAATGCCATGGGTGAGGCAGGCCTGTGCAGTTTCATCACCATATCTTTGGGTCACGCTTTGCTGTGAAAGCCTACAAGACGGGACTTCAAAAGGATATATGTCTGTGCTCAAGTACCATGTGTGAAAACAATACTATAGGTAAGAGAAAAATTTTTTAAATTTTTTACTTCGATGGCTTATATCATCCCCCTGTCTTACTTCAAATGCTTTTTCTTTATTTTTTTTTCACAAATTTACAATTTTAACTTTTTGGATTGGCACCTGTTTCAGGAAACCGCTTCACTATGTCAATTTTTTATTTTTACGGGTGATGATAAATTTTAGATTTTAAGCAAATTTCCCTGGAGAATTTGACTGTTTTGATGTTTTTCAGGAGCGGGTTGTCCCTTAACCAGCCCGGGGCAAATACCCACCCCTACCATGCAATTTCAACATCATAGCCTAACAGGGGTCTGGAGCATTTTTTTCCTAAAAAAAAAAAATTTGGGAAAAAAGAAACTATTAAACTAGGGAAAAAAAATAGAAGAAAAAAAACTGAAAAAATTGAAAAACCAAAAATATTTTTAAAATTTAGTTTGTAAATTTAGTCAACTTCTCAACTAAAATTAATAGATTCAAAAATATTACATGGGGCAAAAATTCAATCTTCCGCTTCCGTCACTTCCCTTTGAAGGGCTCCGTTCTTCTCCACCCGAGATCCCGGGAAAGGAACCCAAAGTCAATAAGCAAGACAATACATAAATACTGCTATAGTTTTCATCAAATCACCCTGCAAAATATTTCCCCCTAACACGTTCTTTGGGCGTATTAAATATTTTTTTGCGACATCATCATAATTTTTTTTTAGAGTCGACTATGTAAAATTCCCTTTTTTTTCCATTAAGAAAAAAAGCTTCCAAATGAAGTCAACGGGGGACTTTTTAGTCGATTTTTCACGACTTTGAGTTAAAATGTGGGTTCCGGGGGAACAGAGTACAAAAAATGTAAGTATTTATCTGTATCCGTCCAATAGCACTGTAATATAGGTTGAATTTAGAGAAATAGGGGTTTAAATTTTTCCAGGTATAAGATCACACGCACAGTCTCCACAAAGCTTCCACAATTTGCTTTGCTTGTGGCCCATATTTTGATGAGATTTCTTTCATTCTTCTTTACCCCAAAAAAGATGCTTAAAGGGACCTCTATGGTTGTATTCTTTTTGGGGACTGCATCATGCTGTCAAAATACTTAAACTCTCCCTGTGCGGGAAGCGTTGTAAGGATCCCCATCATCTGGTTTGGTATTGATTCCCTTGGGGAAAAGGGAAATTCCTCATTTAGTCTTCGAGAAAAGATTCGGGGGTAAAACCCTACGCTTGTTTCGTTGTAATCTGCCCGTAGCCATATTGCTATAGGAGTGCCCTTGGGGCATCATCACCATTGGGGTTTTCACTGTTGCAGGTTAGCTGTCCATGATGCATTTTACCAGGGTGCGGGTTTTTTTTGTTTTTTAGATACCACTGACATGGGCCCCTGTCTCCGTGGGTGGGCTGCCAAAGAAACCCCCTTTTCTATGCTTTTTGGCACTGGGGCAACTTACCCCAATTTGTGATTTTGAAAATTTTCTTGCCTTTCTTGAAAAAGCTTCCCCTTCCGGGTTCTTTTTTTCTCTACACCTCCTGAAACCTTTTTCTTTTCTATTTTTTTACCCAAAAACTGAAAAAAACACAATTCTTATGCATTAGAAAAAGCTACACTCTCTCTCTCTCTCTCTCCTCTCTCCCCCTCTTCTTCTCTCTCCTCTCTCTCTCTCTCCTCTCTCTTCGCTCTCCTCCCTCTCTTTCCCCTCTCTCTCTCTCTCTCTCCCCTCTCTCTCTCTCTCCTCTCCTCTCCTCTCCTCCCTCTTTTCCCCTTCTCTTCTCCCCTCTCTCTCTCTCTCTCTTCTCTCTCTCTCTCTCTCTCTCTCTCCCTCCTCCCCTCCCTCTCTCTCCTCTCTCTTCTCTCCTCCTCTCCTCTCCTCCTTCTCTCTCTCTCTCTCTCTCTCTCTCTCTCCTCTCTCCCCTCTCCCTCTCTCTCCTCCTCTCTCTCTCCCCTCTCCTCTCTCTCTTCATCTCCTCCCCTTTTTCCCTCCTCCTCTCTCTTCTCTCTCCTTCTTTTTTTTTTAAATTTTTTTATGAAAACTTTTTTAAATTTTAATAAGCTAAAGCTCGGGTTTTTACCTGAGCTTCAATTCTATATATTATATAAAAAACATTTTGTATAAAATAAATCAAAGTATCAACCGCTGTTCACCCCCCCTTAAAGTCCTGTTGGGTGGGGGTGGAGGTGGGTTTGGCAACTAGCTGTTCCACGCGGCCGACGGGTTAGGGGGGGAACGCGGTGTTGCTCTGTCCTGAAAAGGGGGCACAGCACTTGCCCCTTTTGTATGGGGCGACCCGGTTTTAGTGAAGTGGGGGCCAGGGAGCTTAAATAGCTGCCGGTGGGGCATGGGGAACTGAGTGCCTTTCTCGCCCCCAAACCTGCCACTCCCCGTGCCCTGGAGGGTTAAAGGAGTCGGGCGCGGGTGGAACATTTGCCTTTCACCCGGCTCTTCTCGGGACGGGGTTTAAAGTGGGGGCCGGTAAAAACAGGCGGGAAAACCGGCTAGGGGCGAGTATTCCGAGGGTACGTACCTTTCCTTGTACAGGACCTAAACCCCCCTTGGCATCCGAGTGGGAGATGCCCGGACACAGCTGAGTCTCCAGGCTGAATTTTTAGCAATCTCCTGGCAATGGTGAAGGACGCCCCACGTAAAACCCCCCCTCCAAGGATGGAGTGGCCCTCTGGAGTGGGGTGATCGCCTTCAAGCTGTATACCCGGCGCAGGCAGGTTGGCATGTCTTGCCTCGGGAGATAGTAGTCCCTGGTTTTGTCGGGGGCCAGGTGCCCTGCCACACTACTCCGGGTACAATGTTTCCAACACCAGGTTGATGGGCCACTTGTCCTGCCACCGTCTGTCGCAGGGGAAGGGAAGATGCAGTCGTCAGCTACCCTGGGTCTCAGAATGGCTGGGTGTCTTTAAGTAGACTTCCACAGAAGGGCCCGAGAACGTGTCCTGCGGACGCTGGGTAGAGGGTTGCTGGGTGAAATGTAGCCTTGATCCCACCCATAAGGTTTTTGTCTTTAGGTAGTCCTGGATAGCTGCAGCGGGGGCCGCCACTCCCAGGCTCCTCAGGTTTGGGGGTGAGACCCCTTTGGGGCCACACCCTGTCAAGGTCCGGGGAAAGTCCAAAGCCACAAAAGGGTCCCCTTTTCCCCTACCAGCGGTGGTTCCAGGGGCAGACTGAAAGGGGGAGCGGTCTGCGCTGACCTTCCCTGTGTGAAACCAAATTTTCTTGGGTTAGGGGAATGGTGGGCGTCCAAGGGGTTGCTTGGCGGTGATGAGGGGCTCCAGGGTTTTCCCAACAGTGGGGGGGAGGGAATCGGGGCGGTAGTTTTTTGGGTCCCCTTTTCTGTTTTTTTTGTGTGGGTGGCCACCACCTTTCTTTTTTCCATTGCTGGGGCCCTTGCGAGGAAAAGGATGTTGCTGAAGATGATGGGGATGGGGAAAACGAACTGGCCAACCCCTTTTTTATAGGTGAGGGCTATTCAGTCTTTAACGCCCTTTTTTGGGGTCATTGCCGCAGCTGACTTTCAACTTCTTTAAAATTGACTAACATTATTTACATTAACATTAACATTTAAATTGACTCTCCAGAGAGGCCTGTGTGAGATGGTAAGTAATAATAAGTAACGTTATTGCTAATAATAAGACAGTTGTAATATTACAATTTTTAACCGTAATGGGGGCTATAAGCGACCAGGGTACAATTTGACCCCAAAATTATTAGCTCAAAATTAGGTTGGCCTCTACTTGCCGTATAAGTCGGCCCCAAAAAAAGGTAGGGTACTGGTGGGCCCCAAACTTGAAAGTGGATATACGTACGGTATACGGTAACCGTCCCCAAAACACAACACCACTCTCTTATATAGTAGATCTTTACTATGGGTCGCCTCTTGTTTTCACTTGAAAAACACCATATCCCCCTGATAGTACCCCATATATTTATATTATAGTAAATCAGGTAGTACCTATGACTGGACTGCACTCACCCTCCGCCATTTGTATTCGCCAGTTTTTTACACTCGGTGTATCACTGTTGGAAACAGCTGTGGGTGGAACTGCGCTAAACTCTTCTCCATTTTTTCGCTGTTGCTCTGGAAATGGCGCATATTGTAGTTGTCTGACTGGAGTTACGGTAAGTGGTGTACAGCTATTGTTAGTAGTGCTGATCCCTTGTTTACCACTCGGGGGTAAAGGTTTGCATTTTATCCTTGCCATATATGTCGACAGACTTATGTTAAAATTTGCCATAAAAGTCGCCATATAAGATCACAGCCCTTTTTTGTTGCAAACCTTAAGCTTCATGTCAAGCCCCAGAAAATCTCAAGAGGTAACATACTGGTTTTCATCTTGAGAAACTGAAGGACTTGACATGTCCCCATGAGTATGCGGTGGCAGTCTAAATTTGGTTTGAAGTGCTCGGGGCCCTCGGGGACCCTGTAGAACTGGGGGATACCTTCAAACGTAAATCCTACAGGCTCCCAAAGGGAGTGTATTGGGGAGCGCCCGAGGTCAAGGCGTGGTTTTTGTCTCGACGGAGAGCTGGAGAAATTGAGGAGAGTCGCGCTGCCAGGCTGGCTGGGACCCAGGACCAGCACAGGGCTCTGTCAGCTGGACTAGAACCCTCTTGGGGAGAGACAAGAGAGGTATGTCGGGAGCCCTCGTTGAGGATATCTAGGGCCCATTTGAACGTTAGTGACCTCCGACCCGCCTACCGAGCCCTGAAAAGCTCCGTTCCAAGTCTCCATCTCGGGCGAGTGGTATTCGAACAGCAGATGGGCGCCTCGTGTCGGACATGGGTAGGCAGATGGCTCGTTGGGCTGAGTACTTTGGACAGTTGTTCACGGTGGACCCTCCAATTGGGCAGCTTCACACCACTGGGTTACGGCAGTGGATGCCGATCCCCCCCTTGACGAACCGCACCCTCTCTTTACGAAGTCAAAAGAGGCTGTACAAAGTTGAAGGGTGGAAAGGCACTGGTGTTTGTAATATCAGTGCAGAGCTCCTCAAAGCTGGGGGTGAGCCATGATGCGGGTTGCATGCTGTCCTGACTGCAGTGTGGCAATCAGGTACCATTCCTCCTGACTGGAAAAAAGGGCTGGCCCTCCCTATCTGGAAAGGGAAAGGGGGCCGTCAGGACTGCAACAATTGCCGCGGTATTACACTGCTCACATGCCAGGCAAGGTGCTTGCCCATCTATTGCTGATGCGGATCCGCAGTCATCTGCTGAAGCACCAGAGACTTTAGCAGTCTGGGTTAGCCTGGTAAGTCAAAAACGGACCGTATCCTTTCCTTCGTGTCCTGGTGGAACCCGACGTGAATTTCGACAGGGGATGCTTGCAGCCTATGTTGATCTCAAGAAGGCATTTGACTCAGTGGGATCATGAGTCCCCTCTGGATCTTCTGGCCTTTCGGGGGGATTCCTGCAAGGACTATTGGTTTGATGACTGGTCTGTATTCTGAGACTGAGAGTGCTGTGAAGTGTGGGAGAGGTGTATCCAGCTTCTTTCCTGTTAATACAGGAGTGAGGCAAGGGTGCGTCCTTGCCCCATCACTTTTCAACACTTGTATGACTGGGTATTGGGCAAAGTTGTAGATCAAAGTGATTGTGAAGCCCCCTGGGCAACACCAAGATATTATCTTGTTTTTGCCGATGATGCAGTAATTTTTTGCTGAGTCGCTGGAGGTCCGGGTGATGGCTCTCGAGGCCTGCACAGGGGGCAAACCCTTTTTGGGACTTGAGGTCTCCTGGCTTAAGACCAAGGTCCAGGTGTTTGGGGGCTTACTAAATGAACAGTACAGCCCTGTTCATGCGTGCGGCAGGACATTGAGATCTTGGAAAGTGTTACATACCTTGGTAGCGGCAGTCCAAAAGCGGCGGGTCACGTCAAGAAGTCTTACGGGGATTGGCATAGCCCATGGTGTTATGGACTCGCTCAGCGGGAGTATTTGGCATTGTCAGTACCTGTGCAGGAGGACAAAGATCCGGATCTTCAAGTCCTTGTGATCCCTGTCTTACTCTATGGTTGTGAGACATGGACACTAAATAGCGACTTAAAAAGATGAATCGATGCCTTTGGTAAAAAGTGTCTTCGCAGAATCATGGGTATTGCTGGGATGATTATGTGTAAAATCAGGGATTGCCCGTGAGACGGGAATCGAGGCCTATTACCTGCATAGTCCGCCAGCGCCAACTTCGGTTGTATGGGCATGTGGCCGCTACCCTGAAACCGTCCAAACCCATCGGGTTTGTATCTGTAAGACAACCCGGGCGTGGAGGAGGCCAAGGGGCGCCCAGAAGGCTCATGGGGGGGGGCAGTTGATGTTTCTTGTCGAGAGCTGCTTGGTATGGGAAAGGAGCCTGCATGGGGACTTTCTCCTAATAGTTTTGCATCATCCGCAAATAGACTGATTTAACTATTTATTTCCTCCGTCATGTCTTGACGTAAATCGTGAACATTTTTGGGTCCCAACACTGATCCTTGTGGTACCCCACTAAATCGTTTCTCCATTCAACTTTTCAATCCTTCACTACTGTTCTCATTTCTCTTCCTCTCAGATAACTTTCCATCCAGGTTTTGATCACTCCTGTGATTCCTCCTATTTTTTCCAATTTCCAAAGTATCTCTGTGGAACTTTATCAAATGCCTTTTCAAGATCCAGGTATACACGTCTGCCCATCCATCTCTTTCTTGTGTTATATCAATTACTCTTGAGTAAAAGCTTTTTAAAGTTGGTCACACATGATCTCTTTTTCCCAAAAACCATACTGCCGGTCTGTTATTATACCTCCATTTTCAAAGTATTCCGTCCATTGCTTCTTTATTTTTTTCCCTCACATATCTTGCATACTGTGCTATTTAATGACACTGGTCTATAATTTAGTGGTTCATCCTTCTTCCCATTTTATATATTGGAACTATATCTGCTCTCTTCACTCCTTTTGGGACTTTTCCTGTTGTTAATGACACTTTTATTATATCATATACTGGTTCAACCCAACTGTTTTTCTGCACTTTTTTTAAAACAAAAACCCGACACCCTGCCCGGGTTTCCTTTTCTTTCCTCCCTCCCAAATTCCTTAAACAATTCACAAATTTTCCTTTTTCGGTTTTTGGAAAACCCTTGTTAAAGGGAAAAACCAAAATTGGGTTATATTCCGTTCGTTGATTCTTTTTTGTTTGCCCTGGGCATCTAAAACCGCTTTTTGTTTTAAAAGGGGTTTATTTTTTTGGCGACCCGGAAACCAAAAAAGAAAAACCCGTCTGGCGTTTTTTTGGGGCCTTATCTTCCCCAAGTTCCCAACTTTGGGTTTGACGAAAAATGGGATTGATCAGATGGGGTAGGGGGCAAGATTAAACGGGGTTTTTCCCAAAAGGGGGGGATCAAGCCGGCCCTTTGCCAAGCTGTGAGATCTTTCAATAAATAATTTTTTGGGAATTTTCTTTTGGGGCGTCTGCGGGCGTGAGGGGGGCCCACTCATCCTGACCCGGGTGAGGCTGACAATTTTTTTTTTAGGGCTTCTGGTAGCTCCCCGGGGTTTTTGTCAGGGCCTAAACAGGTTAAGATTGATTTTCCTTTTGCACCTCCAAAGTTTCCCTGGGCTGTGGCTGAGTCTTTTTAGGGGGCTCTTTTTTTGCTCACCTAGGAATTACAGGGGAAGCAAAAGAAAAAAGAATGGCTTGCTGGTGCCCGTTGGAAACGGAGACATCCCGTGTTTTGGGAAACCCTTTTTGTGTCACCAAATTTACCTTACCCAGTCTTATGTTTGGTTTAGTAGCAGCTCTAAAGGGACATGAGATGTAAACCCCACCCGTACATCGATTTGTTTTGGCGTTCCAGCAAAAAAGAAAAAGGAGGGGTTGAAACTTTAAATTTTTACTGTATGCTGATCTAAAGGCTTTAGCAAAAGACTGTAACTTTGAGAACAATTTGAAAACGGGTTAGGAAATCAGTTTTTTTGGCTGTTAAACATAAAGTATATTTTTCAAATTTAGTTCGAAAATATAGACATGCAAAAGATACTTCTGCTAAGATTGTAAAAGGATCCTTACCCTAGAGGGGCTTTTGTGAGTAAAGGAGTGAAAACATTTCCCATGAAAGCATTCAGTGTCGGGTCTGGAAAAAACAGTTGTAGGCATTGTTTTTTTTCCCTAAAGGGACAGTGATAAGTTTTGGGTTTAGGACTTAACTGTAATAAGTAAGAAAAAGGGGGCCCTTTTGAAATGATTTGGGGAAACTGTGTTTGATAAAGGGAAAAGGCCCCCAGGTTGATAAAACCCAAGGTAGCCCCGGAGCTAACAGTGGAAAAGAAAGAGGGGTTCCGAAAAGGGAAATGGAAAGTAAACAGTATGTTGAGGTTTTGGGTGAACCAGACGGCGGGCCCTAGTACAGAAAAAGAAGGAATGGTTATTTGCCCACCCATGAGGGAAAAAATTTTATGCAGTAAAGGCAGAGGAGTTAAATTTGAGATTAATGGAAGCCAGTACCCTTTTGGATTGACACGGGTGCATCTGGTGCATCTTTTTCCCTACCTTTTTCCCGTCATTTGGGTTTTAAATTGTTCAGTTTTCGGGTTAAACCCCACCCCCGGAAAAGTTTAAAATGCTTATGATCTCTGCAAATTCAAGTAAAATGGAAAAACAGTTGCTCAGTCGATAAGGGTTTGGGAGAGTGTCCTTTTCCTTTTCTATGTTTTAGTTTCCCTTCAATAAAATTTGTGTGGCGGACCTAATGAAAAGGGTTTGGGGCTTTCCCTTTTTCTGACTAGAGGGAAATTTTCCAGAGTAAATCGTTTGGGTAATACAGAAGGTTTTTTTGGTAAGTATTGTTTTTGATAATGGCAAGCCCTCTCCCCCCATGGGTAGCAAAGATTCATGTAAACCCAGATGTTTCCCCCAAAGGTTTGAAAAAGCCCGAAAACGGGTTCCCTATTTTTACGACAGAGGGGTCGAAAGTGCTTTGGGAAAAGGCTTGTGGAAGAAATTTTACTTGATCTGTTTTTTTGTATTGAAGGGGTTTTGGCCCCCCTTTTGTACCAGTGTTGAAGGCTGCAAAAATCAAAAAGGGATTTGGGAGTTTTTAAGGAGCTTAACAAACAAATTAAATGTGACAGAAAATTCCAATACCAAAGATTGAAAAATTTGCGGGCAGTGATTGGGAAAATCTAAGGTGTTTTCAAAAATTTGATTTTCAAAAATGCTTTTGAAAATCCCAGTGGATGAGAAAAGTGGGGGATTTTTTGGTAATTAACACTCTGAAAGGACTATTTAAATAAAAAAGATTACCTTTTGGCCCTTTCCCATCCGCCATTGGATTTTTCAGAATTTTTATCACAGTTGTTTGCACGAGGGAAAAGGTGTAGCCGCCTATTTAGATGATTCATTTTTTTTTTTTGGGTTTAAAAATAAAGAGGGAGCATGATGAAGCTACTGAAGGACTCCGTTTTCTACAAGACCATAATGCAAGATTAATAAGAGAAAAATCAGAAATTGCTGAAAACCCCATGGATTACCTAGGCTACCATATCCGGGTAAAGGAATCCCCCTTTCCCCGGGGAAAAATTTAAAAGGCTATTTTTAATGCCCCCTGCTCCAACTTGTGCACTAAAGTGCCCCCCTTTTTCTGGGCTGTTTAAACCTACTATTGAAAGTTTGTTAAAAATTTTTTTCATCCAATTTTGTCACCATTGTATGTTTTATTTAAAGAAGGGAGGTACATTTCGAGGGCCCTGATGTGGAGGGGGAGAGTTTTCCAAAGATTACAAGGATGATTTGAGGAATTCTCCATTTTTAACTAGCTTTGATGGGAATTTTCCCTTAATTTTTGGAATTGTGTGAAATCCCCCTGCAGGTGGGGGTTTGGGTGTTCTCTTCAGAAAAAAACAGGGTAAAAGAAAAGCCAGTGTTTTTTGCTAGAAAAAATTGTCATTAGTTTTGAGAAAATTATTCTAAAATTGATGGGAAAGGTCGGGGCCCCAAATTTTTTTTGCCCTTAAATGTTTAGGTATTTTTTGCTTGGAGGACTTTTTTGTTGTTTAGGACAGACCAAAACCCTTTAAATTTGGGACTTTTTGGGAAAAAGGAAGGCCTTTTCCTTGCAAGGAAAATTCTAAAATACAGCGTGGGAAATGTTTTTTGGCCCAGTTTTATTATAAATTCTAGTGCAAAAGGGCGGGGAAGGGCCCAATGTATGGCCGAGGGCCTTTAAAGGGAGACTCCCAGTTGAGGAGATTTTGAGTCCATTATTCTGCAAGTACAGACCCCCAAAGTTTCACGCTATGCGAGTTTCGCGATCCTCAGTTTCCCGATCCTGGGATTTTCCGCGCGGGGGTCCAAAATTCTTCCTCCCATTTTCCCGCGCTTTAAATTTTCCCCCCGAGTTTTGCGCTGCTTCGTACACTTTTTTTTTTTTGAAAGCAAATTTTTAATATAAAGTTAATGGGTTTCATTAAGAAGCAAAATTGGGATTAGTTTTCCCTTGATATTTTTTCTTTTTCTGAAAAATGAATTATCCCCAAATGCATAAATTACATTAACTAATAAATTCTCATCAATGGGGTACAGGTTAAATTTCCCAAACCCCGGCACCTCGGGACCAGCGCCAGCCGTTTAAATTTGGAATTTTCCGATTTTTTGAACGTGATATTTTAAAGGGAAAAAAAAATCCACCCAAACTTCTTAAAAAGGGAAAAATTTTCTCAGAAATATTTTAAAACACATTGTTTTTCCTTTTCTTTTCACTTCCACCAGTGGGTTTTTTCCCTTTGGACTTTTGGGACCCCAAAATTCCCAAAAACAACCGGTAGAAGTAAACAAAAAAAACAGTGTACACACTCTACAGTCACAACACCCTGAAAAAATAAAAACAAAAAATCGGGGAAAACCAAGCGGCCTAGGGTGGTGCTCCTAGCGGGCCGCCCCGGCAACTACGCCCGGGTTTTGGGTGTTCTCCGTTTTTTTTGGAAAAATTTCCGGAACCATAGCCGAGTTTTGGTTTTGCCGAGCCCTTGGGATCCCGATTTTGGGGAACCCTTCCAACCTGTATAAGAAAGCGCCCCAAACCTTCTTACTCACTGATTGTGTCCCCACTGGGGGCTCTCTCCGCCGGCCCCGTTCCCCACACCCAGTCCCCGTTCCTCTCCCCGCACACAGTAGTACTACAGCTCTTTATTTTTTACTACTTTTTTTTTTTTGGCAGTTTTAGCTGTGTATTAAACTGCAGTGCAATTGACTATTTTTTTAAGAATTGTAGACAGGGGTAGAGTGATTGAATATATTTTTTTCAAGCTCAAAAGGGTTTGGTATACGGGGGAAGGTCCAAGATACGAGCAGTTTTTTTTCCCCCTTTCAACTCGAAAACCCAAAAGCTCGTATACAAAACAAATAACAAGACCCCTCAATTTAAAAAAAAAAAAAAAAAAAAAAAAAGACATTTTTTTTCAAGCAAAAATAAACTATAGCAAACACAAAAAACCACAGCATCTATATTCCCCACACTGTACTACCTATTCTGTAAAAAAGGCTTTTAAAAAGAAAAAATGCACCAAAATAACATAACTGCACATTAATTAAACAAAAAACATGCAAAAAAGCAAAAAGACGTTGTAATGTAGGGACGCCAGTGATACAAAAAAAGGTAGTGTAGGGGTTTTCCGGGGTTGGGGGCCGCCCCTTCTGAAAATTCCCCAAAAGGGGGCCCGGGGCCGCCCCTGGGGTTTAAATTTCCCTTTCCCAGGTCACGCCTTGCTAGGGGGGACCTGAAATTTCGGTCCCAAGGGTTTGGGGGAGCCCCCGGGTAAATTTCCCCTAAATGTCAGGCCGCACCCCTATGCTTAATTACCCTTCAGGTTTACGGCTTGCTAGGGGGGAAATCACGGGGGGCAACCAAAACCCCCTTTTTTCCCAGCCAGGGGGTGGTAGGCGTGCATTTTGAACTTGATTAAATTTTTCTCACCCATTTGAATGTTTTTTATCCCTTGGTTTTCTTTTCGATATTGAAAAATTTGACCCTAATTTACAAAATCTTTGTATCATCGGATTCTCGATAACCCCAATGCTCGTATAAAGGGACCCCTCCCTTTTAATCACTGGTGGTGTAATCGCCTGTGGGTTTTGCCAAACCCAAACAGAGTCGTGGGTGGGCCCTTTCCCTTTGTGCCACGGTATGTTATATTGGGTCTATATTTTCCCCATTTCTAACATTTTTTTAATGGGAAGAGGAAAAATCCGATTTTCCCAAAATCCGGAAAGGGCATAGTCTGACAGATGAAAACCATCAAAAAACTTTTTCCCCGCCCTCAAAAAGGATTTTAAGCGTGAGTGTACCGCATTTACAGGGGGGAAATAAAGCCCTTTGTTTACTCACCGCACAGCCCCTTCGGCCAGCCATGTGCTCGGCGCGGACCCTCGACCACCACTTTTTCCCCGCAGTGATCCAAAAGTTCTTTCTGTTGGGTTTTTTTCCAATTTCTTTGGGGTATTGTAAACTTTTTTGCTTGAATGTGAAAAGTTTAAAATCCTTTTTTTGAATTCGCCATTGGGGGGATCATTTTTCCCAAAACTGAAAAGAGCTTTAAAAATACATGTGACACCTGGTAAATAATACATCAACACTGCGACGTAGTTGGGGCCCGTTTGGGGGGCAATCGCGGGGAATCTGCCGCCAAAAGGGGGAAGTAAAAAATACCACGTGGGGAAGATTACTAGTTTATTTTGAATGTCTTATTGGGATTTGAAATAATTGTAACGGTTTAAATACTGAGGTACTGGGGTACTAAAGAAGTACAAAAACATTGGCTTGGAAAACCATTAGTATTTTTTCCCGGTATTTTTTTTTGGGGGAAAAACGTGAGTCTTATAAGCCGTAAAAAATTGGGAATACGCCTCGCATCGGACTAAATAGCCCTTTTTTCGGGTTTTTAATACCTGAGTTTCGGGGATCCTCGAGTTTAGCGCTATGCCTTGTGAATGGGAAACGCGAAACTCGTGGGGGGGACTGTATGTTTAAAAATTTGTAAATCACTGGTTTTTATGATATTTCTTTCCATGCCATCCCTAAAACCCGACCAAAAGGGCCCAGTGCTTAGTCCCGTTGTGAGTTTTTTCTAAAGGGTTTGGGTTTGGGTTAAAAAAAATTAAGCCTCTATTTTGGGTTATGCCACAGTGAAATCTGACCTAGCCTGTATGTGTGTTATTCTGTATCGGAATAAGTGGCTTTTACCATGGATCTTCCCTTTCAAGGTACTTGAAATTTTGGGATGTTTTGGGCATAATGGGGGCCCCTTTCATGAAAACGAGGCAAAAAAATTGGGTTTGGGGGCCCCAAAAATGGTCAAGATATTTAGGAAGTAACTTAAAAGTTTTAATTTTTTTTTCAAGAATTTCAGTTCCTCAGCCCAAGGGCCCTTCTTTCCTGGCCCATGAAGGGTTTACCTTTGTCCCAGGCTACATAAGATTTTTGGGTGGTCCCCTAGACAATAAATATTTTCTTGTGATAATTCTTTAACAAGATTCTTTAAAAAAAACTCCTGGATTTTTCCTGTAACTAATTTCCTTTAAATTTTTACTGCTAAAAATGGGCTTGCTCCGGGAAATCATTTTGTAATTTTAGTTGCCTGAGTAATTGTTTTCAGACAATGCCCTTTTTTTGTACCCAAAAAATGCAGCTTTTTTAAAAGAAAGGGGTTTAGCTGTAACTCCTGCTCCATTAAAACCCTTTTATCCCATGGGACAGGCTGAAAAAGCACGAACCTTGGGGGAAGATTGAGGAAATTTTCCCTAACGGCAGCTTAGATCTACGTAAGTGTGTAAATTTCTGTATAATCAAGAAAAAAAATCCCTCACAACTGGGAATTCCCCAGCGAATTGATGGTTTTTAAAAAGAAAATTTAAGATAACCCTTGAGTCAGTTAAGCAAGCCCATCAAAAGACAAAACCTGAGGGATTTAAAGGGTTTTTTTGATGAAAATAAACCCTTTCGGTTGGGGATGGCTGTCTTTGGAAGAACTATGGAAAAGGGGGTTTTTTGGGGGAAGGGGGAAAATTTTTGGAGGTGCGGGGGTTAAGGAATTACAAGTTTGTGTACAAAATTTTTGGGAAAATAGTTTTTTGGGAAAGGCATGCAAACCAAACTTCCCCGGTACTTATCTCTCCAGGGCAAAAAGAATGGGTGTGGAGGGTTTAAACACTAAGGACCAAAAAGAGGTGTGTTTTTTCCCGGGAAGGGGGGGTGAGCAGGGGCGGGGAGGGTGGTGCCCTGGGGAGAATTTTAGCCCCTGAATAGTAGATGTAATGATTTTTCCCTGATGATCCTAGGGGAAACAGGCAAAAAAATGATTTCCAATCCCCAGATAGGGTGTCACTCCCCCAGACTCCTGTTCTGAGGTGATCGGAGAAACTGTGAACCCCCGATTTGGGTCAATCTTTTAAGTGTAATGATTATGTACTTTTTTTTTGTTTTTATATGTTTTTTCCCGGTTAAATTTTACATAAATTTTTTTTTGTTTTTTCCCAAAGGCTATGTTTAGTTTTTTTAAACACCCCGTAATAGTTTGGAAATTTTAAGGGTAAAGGTTTTCTTCTTCTTGAAAAAAAATAAAGGGGGGGAAGTGCTGGGATTGGAAATCTTTTTATTAGGAAAAAAATTATTGGGGTTTTATTCCGTTCGTTGATTTCTTTTGTTTTTTCTAGCATCTATAACCGCTTGTTTATTCCCAGGTTTTTTGTTTTTTGGGAGATCGGGCAAAAAAGAAAAAGCCCCAGTCCCCGGCTTTTATTTGGGCCCTTTTTCTTCCCCAATTTTCAACACTTCCTCCTTCTTATTCTTATTTTCCCCTCCTTTCTGACTTTTTTTTTTCCCCTTTTAGTTCAAATTTAATTTTTATTTCCCCTGTGAATACCCTTTTGAAAGTTTTTATTTAGAAATTTTCCCCCTTATTTTTTGGGTCTTTTATATATCATATTCCCCTTTTTTTCAAATCTCTCCACTTTGTTTCCTTTTTGCTTGATTCTTCCAAATTTAAAAAATCCCGTAGAACAGTTCTGGTTTTCTTTTCACTTTTTTAACTCTATCATTCTTTATAACTCTTCTCTTTCCCCTCCCCCTTAGAAAAACATTTTTTTCTTGCTAAATTTTTGGGCTTCTTTATTTCTTTGGTTTTTGTTTTTTTTCCTTTTACTTTTTTCCATGCCTCATCCCTTATTTTCTTTGGCCCCCTCTCACATCTTTTAAATTTAAACCCTACTGTCTTTGCCCTTTTTTCTTGGGGTATTAAACACCCTCCCCGGTTTTTGCCCTTGCTTTCTTCTGGGGGCATAGCGCGGGAAAATCGCGGATTCCCCCCAACTCGGGGAATTTTAAACCCCCGTAAAAATGCTTATTTAGTCCCTTTTTTTTGGGGGGTTTGGGGGGGGGGGGGGGGTGCCTACAGCGCCGTTAGGCAGTGACCTCCAGGGGTGGGATGGTAGGCCCTGGAGGTTAACTTGAGGGCTGTTGTACCTACCGCATTTTACAGCTTATAAGACTCATTTTTTCCCCAAAAAATAATCCTGAAAATGCCCAAGCCCCTGCCCCACCCAGCAGTAAAGGGGGTTTACTGGGTGTTAGCCTGGGGTTTTTGTGACCCACCTTCCGGGGTGGTGGCTTGGGCCACACTACGTAGAGAAAGGAGGGAGGAGAGGAGCTTGAGATTGAGCTTGATTTTGGGAGTCACCCAGCGGATGCTGTTTTGGGTCTGAGTGAGTGAGCTTGACACATATCTTGTCAGCTGATGGTTGTGTGACAGTGTTATACGACAATAACACTGTCACAATGCCTTCTCTCTTCTCTCCTGTCTCCTCCAGTACCTCCAGAAACCACAGTACCACACACGTCATGGTTAATCACTTATAAAGGAGTATTTTGTGGTAAATAGTAAGGCAAGGTGCTCCTTATTTCGAGGTGTTACCTATCTTATGCAACCACCGCTGCTCCTGTAGAGAAAAAACACAAAAAAATGGAAAAAAACAAAGCAAAACTACATACAGCTATACTAAGCCTATATTATACTATACTAAGCGGAAGGAAGGAAGACTTGTCCTGTACATCTCTTATGGGGGGTAGCAGAGGGGGTTTACGTCAAGATATATGTCAAGCTCGAGCACGAGCTTGACAGACGACCTACAAAGTGATACTAAGCGAAAAGGTCACAAGAAGAAGAAAAAGTCTCCGAGTGGCGTTCTCGGTGATCCGAGTTCGATCCTTGATGAGGCTGTAAAATCCACTTAAAAACTTTCTCTGCACTGTTGAGTGGCCTAAGACACCCACACCCCTGCCCATTACTCTACCTTTGATTTTGAGTGCATCGGAGGACACAGGGTGGCGGCATGAGCCTCTAATCACAGCGTCACTATAGGGAAAATTCTGTCTGCGCCCCCACGGGCGAAAGGGGGAACATCACAGCCCTCAAATTAATCTCCAGGGCCAACCATCCCACTCCTGGGGGTCACTGCCTAACGGCCTGTAGGAACACAACACACACCACAAAAAAAAAAAAAAAAAAAAAAAACGCGAAACTCTGGATATAATGCGCGAAAGTCGGGATGGTAAGAATTTAGGACTCGGCGCGAAACTCGAGGATCGCGAAACTCGCTAAACGTGAAACTCGGGAGGGTAGTGTAGTGGTACGTTTTTTCAACTCCTTTCTCATATATGCTTTAGAAAAATGTTGTACTTCACTTGCACATGGTCACTCCTTTAATTTCTTCCCAGTCAATTTCTTCATAGTATTTTTTCAGTTCTTCCATGTTAGTTTTTCCAAAGTCTCTTCTGCTCCTTTTGTACAATTCATCTTCCTCCTTTATTTCCTTTTTTCGTCTCCATTTCTAAGATTATATGGTAACTTTTTCCAGGGGGCACCCATAATTGATCTCTTTTGCTAGGTCTTTTAAACCCTTTTTTTAACACTAGGTCAAGGCTTGCTGGTTTTCGTCATCTCCCCTATATCTTGTGTTTTTCTGTCACCCATTGAGTCATCGTTTTTTTCCATTGTCAGTTCAAAAATATCTCCCCAGGTATTTTCATTTCCTCCTTAAAATGTCTCCCATTTTACTTCCCTGCAGTTAAAATCCCCAAACCAGCAGTATCTTTTTACTATTCTTGTTATTTTTGTTTAAGTACTTCAAGGTGTCTTCTAATACTTTCTCATGTTCTTCCTTGTTCCGGTATTTGTTCTGGGTGGTACATAGGTAGCCACTTTGTCTGTGTTTCTCTATTTCTGACTTCTATTTGTACACTCACTATTTCAGCTCTTCCTTCTCCATACTCCCCTTGTCTTACTTTCACCCCTAATGTTGTCAGTATCATAACTCCACCACCTCTTCTACCACTTCTGTCCCTTCTCCACATGTTATATTTGTTGCATAGTATCACTTGATCTTCCTTTACTAATTTTGTTTCTGTTAAACACACTAAAGTCTGGATCTTTTTTTAATATGTAATCTTTTAGTTCTAGCCTACTTGGTATAATTATATCTATATTTGTATAATCACTTTCATTTCTTTTTTTTGCATCATTTTTCCTCAAACCCCCTTTTCCCTTTAGTCTTTTTTCTGCATATAAACCCCTTTCTCACTCTTCATTCAGAACCCTCCAAAAAAAGTAGCTTTTTTTTCCCCGTGCCTTTTGTGTGGCACTATGGGGGGGTTTTGTGATGTATGGGTGTCGGTAAGGGTAACATTGGCCGATGTAGCAGTGGTTGATGGAGGAGTGTGTTGGGTCTTGAGAGGGTTTAGGGATGACTCTTCATGATGGCAGGCACAGATCTTGTAGGAGAGGGTTTAAGGTCAGGAGAGTCTATTTGTGTGTCTATGGTGACTGTGGTGGTGGAACTTCTTTGCAGCTGGCGCGGCTTGCCTGAGGTCTACCAGTCACGGGGCTCGCTGTGGCGTGCGATTTTGTTGGCTCCAGTCCCCTTTTCAATGCAGTGTCCTCAGGCGGAGCAGGAGTACTAGTGATGGAAAGTTGTTGAGGCTGGTCTGTGTGGCGGCGATGTGTCAATAAAGTTGAGAATAGTCACCAGGGCGTCACGATTCTCAGCAATATTTTTTGAGGTCTGGTCCCGGGAGCCGAGGATAAGCTTGTATCGCCTGTTCTCCTTTCTGAGTCGCTGCACCATCTCAACAAGATCGCTGGGCTCTAACTGGAAGAGCCCCTCTCCTCAAAGGAAATGGGCGGGGGTTTTC
>JACEEZ010020221.1:0-17063 GCA_016584305.1 Chionoecetes opilio
TAAGTCGAAGTGGACATAGTGTTGCAGTAATTAGTGCTCAGTGATGTAAATAAGTGTACAGGTACAGTACTGTATACAATACAGTACAGAGTTGTGATTATAAAGTTATTAAAGTGATACCAGTGTTAAAATGCGACTGAGTCCCCCCCCTAACATCTTCTACATGTAACAACAGGGCTCCCCTCTCCTTGGATTACAGGCCTGCTGCTACCCGTTCACTGGTAAGTGTTTTTTTTTTTTTTTTACCTATATCAGAGGAGGACATTGCATAACTCGGCAAGGGCCAGAGCCCCTATCGTGCCCAGTTATAAGGCTTTTACTGTATATATATATATTAACATTTATGCCTATATGGCCTGTAGGCAGTGACCTCCAGGGCTCTGATGCCCTGGAGGTTCACTTGAGGGCTGTGATGGTTGGCCCTCGCCCGTGGTGACACAGGCAGGATTTTTATAGTGACGCCTATGATTAGAGGCTCATGCCGCCCCCCTGTGTCCTCCGATGTACTCGCCGTCGAAGGTAGAATTAATGGGCAGCATGTGGGTGTTCTTAGGCCACTCGACGATTGTCAAAAGATTGTGGCACTGGGGGATTCAAACTCGATACACCGAGCTGGCCACTTCTAGACGAAAACCAATCATCGAGTGGCCTAAGAACACCCACATGCTGCCCATTAATTCTACCTTCGACGGCGAGTACATCGGAGGACACAGGGGGGCGGCATGAGCCTCTGATCACAGGCGTCACTATAAAAATCCTGCCTGCGCCACCACGGGCGAGGGCCAACTAACAGGAGAACCTCGTTTAACCGGCATTTAAAACAACGGCACTAATCGACCCAGGGTTTTTTTTTTTTCCCCACTGATAAACTCTGGAACTCTGAAACTGAGAAAATCGGCACAAATTTAGTTCAAATTTGGCGGGGTACGCAGGGTTGGCAACCCTTTCATCCCTTTCACTGGTAAACTCTGGAACTCTCTTCCTGTTTCTATTTTTCCACTTTCCTATGACTTAAATCTTTTCAAAAGAAGAGTAACAAGACACCTCCCTCACTAAATTGGCTCACCCCTCTTTTTTATTTTATTCTCTGACTGTCTTCTTTATAGGGACTGGCAACTAAGCGGCCTTTGTGTTACCCATTTTTGTTGTGCCCTTGGCCAGTTCCTTGTGATGGGGGAAAAAAAAAAAAAAAAAAAAAAAAAAGGGATTTTGGGGGGTTTCATAAGAGTAACTCTAAAAAACAACGGCAAAATGAGTTATCCGGCATGCGCTCCCCCCCGAGGGTGCCGGATAAACGAGGTTCTCCTGTATTACAGCCCTGGACTGAACCTCCAGGGCCTACCATCCGCACCCTGGAAGTCACTGCCTACAGGTGCTATACAGTACCCTCCCGAGTTTGGCGCTTGCTTTCTTCACAAGGCATAGCGCTAAACTCGAGGGTCGCGAAACTCGGGTATTGAAAACACTGTAAAAATGCTTATTTAGTCCGGTGCGAGGCGTAGTACCATATTTTATGGCTTGTAAGATCATGTTTTCCCCCAAAAAATACCCTGAAAAATATTAATGGTCTTCCAAGACAAATGTTGTAGTACTTCCTCAGTACTCAGTACCTCAGTACAGTAAAAGCCTTATAACTCGGCACTGTATAACTCGGAATTTGATATAACTCGGCATGGCAAAGACAAGGTGGTGTTTTTTTTTTCTTTTTTTTTACATTTTTTTTTTTCATTTTTTTTCTTTCTTTTTTTTCATTTTTTTTCCCCCCACCTATGCCTATAGCGCGTGTAGGCAGTGAGCTCCATGGGTGGGATGGTAGGCCCTGGAGGCTCACTCGAGGGCTGTGATGGTTGGCCCTCGCCCGTGGTGGTGCAGGTAGGATTCTTATAGTGACGCCTGTGATTAGAGGCTCATGCCGCCCCCCTGTGTCCTCCCAGGCACTCGCAGTCGAAGGTAGAGTTAATGGGCATAGTGTTGCAGTAATTAAGTGCTCAAGTGATGTAAAATTAAGTTGTACAGGTACAGTAGGGTGGTCCTTAGTATGTATGTAAAATTTAATTTTGAGAAACTTTATGTTCCTAACCCGGATATATGTTCTATGTTATGAAAATACTATGTGAGTAAATTTCACCCGAATCGGTTCACGAAAAGATGTTGCACACGCCTCCTCCAATTTCACCCTGGCCCTGGCTCCAGGTCCCCCTCAGTTGAGGTATTAGCCGCTCGAAGGCGGGGGTATCGTGCTTGCCGGGCTCCTCACTGTGGCCTGGTGTGGGCCAGGGTGCGCTTCCGCGGTCCGGGAAGGCCTTCCGGTGGTCCGCCACCACTTGAAGGAGGAACTGAAGCTGCTCCTCATCCTTTGTGGGGGATCCGTTGGAACTCTTGGATGAGCGCAACTCCTCTTTCCGCGTGGTCATTCACCACAGCGAGGTTCCGGACGATCTGAGAGGACCGCGGGAAAACCCCTCGTCCATCTGCCACGAGTCCGGGGCAGATCGAGGAAGGCCTCATCCAGGTGTAGCTTCCGGAAGAAGGGGAGAGTACGTCCACTGACGAAGTCTTCCAGGTGGAGATCTGGACCGACTTCTTTGAAGCGTGACTCTTTTCGGAGCCGTGTCCTCTCCGTCAAATTCCTCTCGTCGTAGGGCCGTAACCATGGGGGTTTTTGGTCTCGCAGGACACGTCGGAGTCGAAGAAGGACAGCCCAACCAGTTCTTCTGACACGTACCACAGATGGCTTGACAGTTTCGACAGCGCGACGTCTCCGATCTCAGGGTCGATCTTGTCGTAGGTGCCGAGGGCCTTGATGAGTTCGAGGTCGAGTCGAGGGGCTTGAACCAGAAAGAGCCTCAATCCAGGCCTTTGCGTAGACTCGGACGACGAAGAGGCACAACCGCTGGAGTCCACGCTCCTCCTTCTTCGTCAAGCGGAACTGGCCCGGAACATCCAAATCTTGAAGGAGTAGAGGACTTTTGACATCCATCTGGCCTGGGCATTTGCTCCAGGAGCAGGAATCAAATTTCCCAAACCGGGAGGGGCACCACCGAGGAAAATGATGACAAGTTTGACCAATTCCCGGTAGTCATCGCAAAGGTCCTCACGCTCTTGAAGGACTTGAAGAGTCCATCGAAGAGCCTCATCCTGGACGTCCTCTGAACAGTCGCCACTTCCTCCACCATGATTCCCGTGCCGAAGCCCTTTTCGGTCGATGCTCTCCCATGAGGTTTGGAAGCGTTTGAAGAGCAGATGCTCGGGCGATGAGGAACACCCAAGAACACGGACGAACACCGCATGTACCACCAGCTCCAGGATAGGGGTTGACGACAGGCGAAATGCAGCAGGTCTTTCCCCATTTTCTGTTCGATGAGGACACAGGCCCCGTTTCTGCGGCCGGTGTTGGATGCCGTGGTGTCGAAGGACATCCCGACTACCTGATCCGCGACTCCCATGTTCCAGGGCCGAGACCACCGCTGCCGCCATGCTCTCTCCCGTGCCACTGCCCAACTTGGCGACGGCGAGCAGTTGGGCGCCCCAATCCCGGAAATGATGATCGGGAGACCCGGTCCACATGTTCTTTCGTGGTCAGGTCCATCACGAGCTTGCCATCCCAGTGGACCACCAGCGGAGTTCCTGACCGAAACTCCTCTCTGATCTTTGAGCCATGGGCCCCACGATGTTTCAAGCGTTGGCGTCGGATGGATGAGCGGGTTTATGTTGAGCTCTTCGACGTTCTGGCCTAGGCAACGGCGGCTTCAGTCAGCACGTATGTCGCGGAACAATCGGTCCAGCTTGGTTCGATCCAGCGTGGCCGCCAGTGCTGGAGAGACGATGTTCTTCGTGGCCCGTTTCGCCCGCTTCGCAGGACTCGCTCCTCCAACTGCTCCGTATTCTTCATCTGAGACAACACTGAAGTGTTGGAGCTGGACACGGCGAGGACTCGAGCTGTGCCACAGATGAGGAAGCGGCAGCCTCTTCTTGTTTGCGGGCGGAGAAAGCAGCGGCCTTTTCCAAGCGAAGAGATTGCCTCGTCTCCTGAGCAGCAAGGACGGAATCGACCCCCGCCCATCCTTCCTCGACGTCCTGGCTCCCGTTGGGCGAGGAGGAACTCTTTGTCCTCCTGGTGGTCATCATGGTCAGGCATTCCCGTGTGCCACGTCGAAGAGGTTGTCGAGAAGTACCTCAAAATCCTTTTCTTTCGAGATTTGAGCCTCCGATCGCCGATAGCGACCTTTCTTGAGGAGCTCGTACTCCCGATGGAAACTTCTCAATCTTGGTGACAATGTTGTCTTTCGGATCATTGGGATCCGCGCCATATCCCAAAACTGAGCCACCATGGGGGTCACGGCCAGCGTGACATCGCGGAGAGTCATCTTTTTTAGCTGTAAGACGGTGGAGAACGACCCCGATAACCTCTCTGTTGGAAGGGAGTTTGGAGCCAATTACCTCCGTTTGGGGAACCACAAGAAAATCTTTGCTCCTAGTCGCCATATCAAACTGAAAAAGAAAGGAGAATATGTTCAGAACTTAAATTTTGTGACAAGTAAAATCAAATTTCGGAAAGGGGAAATATTTTTGAAAATAGGAGGAGGAAATGGAGTATGTTCCAATAACCCCATGACCAGTCGAACGAGTCACAGAGGAAAATTCGGGTCATGTGTGCAACATTTTCCCTACGAGCCAAATTTCCCATAAAAAAATTTTCCAGGGTGATTTCCACTTGAATGGTAACAAACCCCGGGTTGGGAACAAACAATTCCAACTTTTGTTTTTAAGGACCCCCCTAAGGTTACAGTACTGTATACAATACAGTACAGAGTTGTGATTATAAAGTGATTAAAGTGATACCAGTGTTAAAATGCGACTGAGTCCCCCTAACATCTTCTACATGTTACAACAAGGCTCCCCTCTCCTTGGATTACAGGCCTGCTGCCACCCGTTCACTGGTAAGTGTTGTCTTTATGCTTTTACTGTACTGTATTTACATTTTTTTTTTTTTTTCGTTTAATTTTTTTTTTTTTATTATATTTTTATTTAATTTTTTATTATAAACCATATCAGAGGAGGACATTGCATAACTCGGCATATTGAATAACTCGGCAAGGGCCAGAGCCCCTATCGTGCCGAGTTCTAAGGCTTTTACTGTACTCACATTCACTTTGATATTGTTGTACAAGATTAGAGTGGATACGGGCACCCGTAGTCTTTCCATATATCATTTTGACCCTAGTCTTCCTGTGCTGATTGACCTACTGTGAGATTCTTATGGCTTTACCTAGCGTTCTTTCAACTATTGAAGCCAGTTGTGAATGAGCTTTCCACCTTTGACATAAGCTTGCATGGAAAACAATACATTTGGGACCAGTTGTTTTAGGGGAACAGAGCCGTTTAAGATTATTTCTTGGCCAGATAATGAATGAGTTTGAGTGAATAATGTCTTTGTAAAATGACGGGTTATGTCTTTCACAGCTAAACTCTTTGAAGTCCCCATCACAGTGTCGACATTCTGCGCTTCCCTTTTTCAACCAATAGTCACACACTTTTTCAGGAATTTTTTTTAGGCCATAATCCAAGATCTTTTTCAAATCCTTGTTCAGTCCCGGTTTTCCCTAACTTTGATTTCCCTCTTGTGGGGTCCTCCCTGTGTTCGGGTTTCAATTGCGCTAACTACACTGGGTTTCAGTACAGGTTGTGGCTTCTCCAGTTGTTGCAGGCGTAATTGGTGTCTACTGTTGTACATTCAGACTCAGGCTTCGTATCTACCACATCAGCAGTTACACTTGTACTTGGTTTGTTCAAGCTAGGACTAGATTCAGTGTGAGTTTGTGATTTTGAAGATTCATATACTGTTGGATATTTCACCCATTGAGTTATTTTGGTAGTTTCTTACTCTTTCCTTTTGGTCTGTCTTTTCTTGTGGTTTAACAGAGCCAGCTTTATACTTCCTCCCATGATCACGATCACGACTTGTTGATTTCTCTATTGTGCCCCACTGCAGCCTCACTGCCTTA
This sequence comes from Chionoecetes opilio, assembly GCA_016584305.1. Classification (NCBI taxonomy): domain Eukaryota; kingdom Metazoa; phylum Arthropoda; class Malacostraca; order Decapoda; family Majidae; genus Chionoecetes; species Chionoecetes opilio. The sequence goes on from JACEEZ010020221.1 coordinate 6,006, forward strand.
TCCTCATAAAGAAAAACATAAAAAACATCAATATTTATTAAGTATCACTAATCAATTGTATTATTTATAGTGGAATCATACATTATATGTGAGGGCGTGGGTATACGAGTACCGTGATTCTTAGTACACGGCTTACCGTTCGTTGTTCTGGATGCAGAAGTATGTTTGTAGTGATGGTGAGCCCGCTCAGGAACTTGAAATTGATGTTGAATTGTTCTTCACTCACTCTCTCTCACGATCAAAGGTCATGAGGTCATGGGGGCGTGACTTTTAGAAAAGAGGACACAGAGTAACAAATGAGATGAAAGGAAGGAGGAGTTGAAATTCCTATAGCCAATCACTAAAATATAAATGGGAGGAGGAAAAGTTGTAGCCAATGACAGTTGAATGACTGAGTAGGAAGATGAGGGAAATAGGTGTGGTTTAAGGATCAGCGCGTGACGCCTTTGGCCTTTGGGTGTCACCAGATATAGTAGCAGTAGACATTACACTAGGGAGAAGGAAAGATAAGGAACCTGATATGGACATGCAGCTGCCTTGTCGGTCGAGGTCAAAAGGATATAGGAGGAGGATGCGAATATAAGTAATTGGAACATAGGAGGATACGAGGGCCGGTCAGGAGTAATTGGAGACAGTACATGGGGCCCTCACAGGCGCGGGGCCCTCACAGGCGCAGGGCCCTCACAGGCACGGGGCCCTCACAGGCGCAGGGCCTAGGCCCCGGCCTACCCGGCCCCCCCATAAATCCGCCACTGCATCTGTGTCATAGTAGGGCTATAAATGAACACATTACAAAAATATCACAAGAGTGGTGATTTCCTGCATAGTTCTAATGTGTTTTGGATGAATCAGGCACTCGTCTTTGTACGAACTGTCTGTTGGTAGTGGTGGTAGTACTGAAATAGTAGTAGTAGTAGTAGTAGTAGTAGTAGTAGTAGTAGTAGTAATAGTAGTAGTTTATAGAATGGTTATATGAGTGTTGAAATTATAGTAATAATTGATGTGAACTCACCTTGCTATTAACCCAAGAACTACCTAGACTGCAATGATACCCTATTTAGACGCTAACAAAGGTATAGTCAGCAGTGGTAGATGGGTTGATGATTTGAAGGCTTGATTATTATTTGAGTGAGTGGTGGTAGTGGCTGTAGGGCGCTGTGTGGTAGGTGCACGTAATGGCGGCGATGGTGGTAGGCCGAGTTGGTTGTGCCAAGAAGGTTAACTTTCCACAGTTCCTGGCGCGGCTGTACTGTTGTGGTGTTTTTATACCACTTAGTCCTTGGTTTAACCGATTGATCGGTTATATTGGCTCACACATATTAAGAAGAGAGTGGCTACACCTTAGTGTACAATCAAGAGAGCGGCTACACCTTAGTGTACAATCAAGAGAGCGGCTACACCTTAGTGTACAATCAAGAGAGTGGCTACACCTTAGTGTACAATCAAGAGAGTGGCTACACCTTAGTGTACAATCAAGAGAGTGGCTACACCTTAGTGTACAATCAAGAGAGTGGCACACCTAGTTGTACAATCAGAGAGTGGCTACACCTTAGTGTACAATAAAGAGAGTGGCTACACCTGAGTGTACAATCAAGAGAGTGGCCTACACTTTAGTGTACAATCAAGAGAGCGGCTACTACCTTAGTGATACAATTCAAGGAGTGGCTACACCTTGGTACAATGTCAAGAGAGTGGCTACACGTAGGTACAATCAAGAGAGTGGCTACACCTTAGTGTACAATCAAGAGAGTTGCTACACCTTAGGGTACAATCAAGAGAGTGGCACACCTTAGTGTAAATCCAAGAGAGTGGATTACACCTTAGTGTTACAATCAAGAGAGTGGCTACACCTAGTGTACAATGCAAGAGAGTGGCTACACCTTCGTGTACAATCAAGAGAAGTGGCAACCTTATGTGTACAACAAGAGAGTGGCTAAACCTGTACGTGTACAATCAAGAGCGTTGGCTACACCTTAGTGTACAATCAAGAGAGTGGCTTACACCTTAGTGTACAACAAGAGATGGCTTACTACTTAGTGTACAATCAAGAGAGGGCTACACTAGTGTACAATCAAGAGAGTGGCTACACCTTAGGACAATCAGAGAGTGGCTACACCTTAGTGTACAATCAAGAGAGTGGCCTACACCTTAGTGTACATCAATGAGATGTGGCTACACCTAGGTACAATCAAGGAGGAGTGGCCTACACCTTAGGTACAATCAAGAGAGTGGCTACACTTACGTGTACAATCAAGAGAGTGGCTACACCTAGTGTACAATCAAGATGAGTGGCTAACACCTTAGTGTACAATTCAAGAGAGTGGCTACACCTTAGTGTTGTAAAATCAAGAGAGTGGACACTTAGTTACATCAAAGAGAGCGGCTACAATTAGTGTACAATCAAGAGAAGTGGGTACACAGTAGTGTACAATCAGAGAGTGGGCTCACCTTAGTGTACAATCAAGAGAAGTGGCTCACACATTAGTGTACAATCAAGAGAGCGGCTACACCTTATTGTACCAATCAAGATGAGTGGCTAAACCTTAGTGACAATCAAGAGAGTGGCTACACCTTAGTGTACAATCAAGAGAGTGGCTACACCTTAGTGTACAATCAAGAGAGTGGCTACACCTTAGTGTACAATCAAGAGAGTGGCTACACCTTAGTGTACAATCAAGAGAGTGGCTACACCTTAGTGTACAATCAAGAGAGCGGCTACACCTTAGTGTACAATCAAGAGAGTGGCTACACCTTAGTGTACAATCAAGAGAGTGGCTACACCTTAGTGTACAATCAAGAGAGTGGCTTACACCTTAGTGTATCAATCAAGAGAGCGGCTACCCTAGTGTACAATTCAAGGAGAGCGGCTACACCTAGTGTACAATCAAGAAGAGTGGCTACACTAGTGTACAATCAAAGAGAGTGGTACACCTTAGTGTAACAATAAATGAGAGCGGCTACACCTATGTGACAATCAAGAGAGTGGCTAAACCTAGTGTACAATCAAGAGAGAAGGGGACGGCTACACATTAGTGTACAATCAAGAGACGGCTACACTTGTGTACAATCAAGAGAGTGGCTACACCTTAGTGTACAATCAAGAGAGCGGCTACACCTTAGTGTACAATCAAGAGAGCGGCTACACCTTAGTGTACAATCAAGAGAGTGGCTACACCTTAGTGTACAATCAAGAGAGTGGCTACACCTTAGTGTACAATCAAGAGAGCGGCTACACCTTAGTGTACAATCAAGAGAGTGGCTACACCTTAGTGTACAATCAAGAGAGCGGCTACACTTAGTGTAACAATCAAGCAGAGTGGCTTACACCTTAGTGTACAATCAAGAGAGTGGCTACACCTAGTGTAAAATCAAGAGAGCCGGCTACACCTTAGGTCAAAACAAGACGAGTGGATACACCTAGTTTTGTATCAATCAGAGAGGGCGTACACATTAGTGTACAATCAAGAGAGTGGCTACACCTTAGTGTACAATCAAGAGAGTGGCTACACCTTAGTGTACAATCAAGAGAGTGGCTACACCTTAGTGTACAATCAAGAGAGTGGCTACACCTTAGTGTACAATCAAGAGAGCGGCTACACCTTAGTGTACAATCAAGAGTGTGACACCTTAGTGTACAATCAGAGAGCGGTACACCTTACGTTTAAAATCAAGAGAGTGGCTACACCTTAGTGTACAATCAAGAGAGTGGCTACACCTTAGTGTACAATCAAGAGAGCGGCTACACCTTAGTGTACAATCAAGAGAGTGGCTACACCTTAGTGTACAATCAAGAGAGCGGCTACACTCTAGGTACAATCAAGAGAGTGCCACACCTTAGTTACAAATCAAGAGAGTGGCTACACCTTAGTGTACAATCAAGAGAGTGGCTACACCTTAGTGTACAATCAAGAGAGTGGCTACACCTTAGTGTACAATCAAGAGAGCGGCTACACCTTAGTGTACAATCAAGAGAGTGAGCTGACACCTTAGTGTACAATCAGAGAGCGGCTACACCCTTAGGTACAATCAAGAGAGGGATACACTTAGTGGACAATCAAGAGAGGTGGATACACATTAGTTACAATCAAGAGAGCGGTACACTAGTGTACAATCAAGAGGTGGCTACACCTTAGGTGTACACTCAAGAGAGTGCTACACCTTAGTGTACAATCTAAGAGAGTGGTACACCTTAGTGTACAATCAAGAGTGTGGCTACACCTTAGGTACAATCCAGAGGAGCGGCTACACCCCTTAGTGTACAATCAAGAGAGTGGATACACCTTAGAGTACAAATCAACGAGAGTGGCTACCACCTTAGTGTACAATCAATGAGTGTGGCTACACCTTAGTGTACAATCAAGAGCGCGGCTACAAATTAGTGTACAATCAAGAGTGTGGGCACACCTTAGTGTACAATCAAGAGAGTGGGCTTACACATTAGTGTACAATTCAGCGAGTGTGGCTCACACCTCTAGGGTACAATCAAGAGAGCGGGCTAAACCTTAGTGTACAATCAAGAGAGTGGTACACCTTAGTGTAAAATCAAGAGTTGTGGCTACACCTTAGTGTTACAATCAAGAGAGCGGCTACACCTAGTGTACAATCAGAGAGGGCTAACACCTAGTGTACAATCAAGAGAGCGGCTACACCTTAGTGTACAATCAAGAGTGTGGCTAACACCTTAGTGTACAATCAAGCGAGCCGGCTCACCTTATCGTGTAGGTTTAATGCGTGAATAGATCGCTTCACTTGAAAATCTCTGATAGCTGGGCTGGAGCTACACGTGGGAAGTCCAATAATGCTTTACTTATACGTGGGAGGTTCCAATATTTCATCCACAATTCTTTTATCTTTATTATTTATTCAAGAAATTAGTTTACAACAATTATGTAATCCTTTGAAAATCTGTTGGTACTAGTGATACCACCAGAATATTTACTAATTTAATGCAATTCGTAATTTGTACCAATTCTATAATAATATATACATACCATTCTTGGGCTATGTTAGTGAGACATGGGCCTAAATAGTGACTTGAAGAGACGAATCAATGCCTTTGGAATAAAGTCTTCGCAGAATCATGGGGGTATCGTGGGATGATACGTGTCAAATCAGGATTGCCACCGTGAGACTGAATCGAGGCCATACCTGCATAGTCCGTCATGCGCCCAACTTCGGCGATATGGGCATCGTGGCACGCTACCCGAAACCAATCCTTCCCATCGGGTTGTATCTGTAGAGACAATCGGCGTGGGAGGGAGGACAAGGGGGCGCCCACAAGGCTGGTGGCTGGGGCAAGTTGACGTTTCTTGTCGAGAGCTGCTTGGTATGGGAAAGGAGCCTGCATGGAACTCGCGCGTTGGTGACCCCGGGAGTGGCGTCGTAGGGTGGGCGAGGCGACGTGCCCCCCGGCGTATGCCCCCAATGATTGATTGATTCTTGGGTGGTAGGCGGTAGCGGAGTGGTTAGCGTCTCCGACTGGCGTTCTCGGTGACCCGAGTTCGATCCCCGAAGAAAACCAAAACCTTTCTGCACCGTGGAGTGGCTTAAGAACACCCACATGCCCTGCCCATCAACTCTACCTTCGATTGTGAGTGCATCAGACACAGGGGGGCTGCATGAGCCTTTACAGGAGTCACTATAAGAATCCTACCTGCGCCACTACGGGCGAGGACCAACCAACCATCACAGCCCTCAAGTGAGCCTCCAGAGCCTACCATCCGAGCCCTGGGTCACCACTTGCTACAGGCGCTATAGGCACAAATGAAGAAAAAAAAAAAAAAAAAAAAAAAAAAAAAAAAAAAAAAATTAAAGAGCGGTTTTAGTGGATAATTTCCACAATGAGAGAGAGAGAGAGATTTATGACATTATTTGTTTATTAGTATTTTTTTTTTAATTGATTATATATTTTTTTCTCTTGATTATTTTTATTTATTTTCTTTGTTTCTGGTTCTTCCTTTTTATTGCATTTCCTTCCTTCCTTCCTTCCTTCCTTCCCTCCTTCCTTCCTTCCTTCCATCCTACCATCCTTCCTTCCCTCCTTCCTTCTATCTTTTCTATATTTCTGTTGCTCCAGCAAGAAATCTCTTGCTGGTCGGGCAAGCATCTTCTCAGGATGATTGAACAGCAAGAGAAATTTCTCTTGCACCCCCGCAGAAAACGCCTTTATTTATATACTCTGCAGGGCTATAGCTTTGCCTAACAAGCTATTAAAAAAACCTTTTTCCTTAACAGGAACTAGTGCGTGTAGGTCTCACGGCCTCTTGTAGCTTCCTTATTTTCTTATTTTCTTATGTTCTTATGTTCTTACTCATGGCAACTCAGAAGCGTCATCTGAGTAGCTCTGGGCCGGTCCCGCCACTCATAGCATTTTGGCCACTTGAGAGTGTCTCATAAACATTCTTTGCCACTCAGAGCAACTCAAAGTGCTCAGAGTGGCTAAGAGTAGCAAAGATTCTTTATAAAAACAAACCCTGATCTAAAACAAACTACACAGACACTATTGCACTTACGTGCTTTTCATATTCAACGGAAATGGTTTCAGGAAATATTTTTTCTATTAATTATATTAGTTATTTTTTTAAGTGAAAATGTGATGTCCTTGGCCATTGACCACTATATCTCTGGACTGTTCACGCGACAATGTTTTGAATTGCGGGGCTACATAGGGGCCTGCGGCTCGCCCGACAAAGAGATATAGTGGTCTATGGACTATCATATAGACTGGTTTACCAGTATATATGATATACTGTAATCTTCGTAAATGTTTGTTCTATATTATTATCAAATAAAGAACAGTAAAACACGCTAAAGAAATGCCATTACGAGACTGAAGTGATACATTAACTTCAAGTCTTCGCCAGTTAAAAGCTTTGCGAGGCAACTTGTATCATGAAGGGTATCAATAGAAGCGCAATTTTATTAGCTTTCCATTGCTATATTTCGTTATTTGATCAATGAATTAGAACCATGCATAAATTAGCATTAACTAAATAAATAAATCATCAATCGGGTAATTTTCCCGATTGAAGATGTTATTTATTTACTTATATATTTCGTTTTCTGATAAATGAATTAGCACCATGTAATACTATAAATTAGCCTTAACTAAATAAATAACCTCATCAATCGGGAAAATTACCCGATTGATGATTTTATTTATTTATTTAACGCTAATTTATGCATGGTGGTAATTCATTTATCAGAAAACGAAATACAACAATGGAAAGCTCATAAAATTGCGCTTCTATTGATACCCTTCATGATAAAAGTTGACTCGCAAAGTTTTAAATGGCGAAGAGTTGAAGTTCATGCATATTTCTTCAGTCTCGTAATGGCATTCCTTTAGCGTGTTTTACTGTTTTTTATTTGATAATATCATAGAACAAACATTTACGAAGATTACAGTATATCATATATACTGATAACCCGTCTATATGATCCGTATATATATATATATAATATATATATATATATATATATATAGATATAGATATAAATATATGGAATATTGGCCTGTTTGCACAAGGCCTGAAGTCTGAGGCCGCTCGGATTCCAATATATATATATTATATATAACAGGCCAATATTCCGTGCGCAGTCCAGATTTACAGTGGTCTATGCCGTGGCAAATGAGCCCTTATGGACAGGTGGGCTGGAGGGAAGCGGTCACTTGTCTGTATCCCATGGCAGGGACTGACCTCTGCCCCCCCACCCCCTCTCTTTCTTTATGTGTATGTACTGATTTAATGGAAAGATTTACTGTATAGTTTTGTTTTTACTTATGCACTGGATGTACACATTTCCTGAGCAAATATCAATTGAATAGAAGAATATTGCTGTTTCATATTCTGTTCCTTGCCTTCTTATTGAGAGAGAGAGAGGAGAGAGCCACGCCCGCCCTCCTCTCTCCACTGCCCCATTATCTGCCCCATTTTTAAAAAAAAAAAAAAAAAAATAAAAACAACCCATTATTGGTTGTGCCTGATGTGCAAGCTTAGGGCTACAACTTTGCCTGCATGATGGTCACTAGCCACTCACTCACACCACTCCTCCACCCTGTAGAGTGGTGGCGTGCGTCTCCTGTGCTGGCCTACTCCTTGCTGCAACACTGATAGTTGTTACTGGAGGGGTGAAGCAGAAAGCACCCTTCAAGGACGCACTTGCCTGCTTTTGTGCTGATGGCCACCACATGTTTACAGTGACTGAGGATGACAGAGTATCCAGGTCGGCGCCCTGCCATGACTCCTTCCGGCTTCCCTTGTATTAGGGAACGCTTTCTGGTCATCCCCGGGGCATCCAACCGGGGTTCCTGCAGGACCAGCTGACGCCTCCCACAACATGGGTGCTGGCAGAATTAGTGCTGCAATGGAGGGCGTGAGGACCTACACTTGTGACACAATGTGGCAAAGTGTGCTTCCAAGCAAGGCTTGCAGTACTCAAAACGTCCTCACCCATACACGCAAGACAGAGCTGAGGTGTGACCACTGTGGCAAAGTGTTCACTGTAAAGATGCTTCTTAGAGCCACATGCTCAACCACACGGGGGGGGGGGGGGGTGAGAGACTTTGAGTATCCAGGAGTGTAGGAAAACATTTACCCACAGAGCTCCTTAACTCACACAATGCTCACCACACTGGTGAGAGCGAAACTTTGAGTGTCAGGAGTTGGTAGGAAAACATTTGCCCCTCAGAGCAGTCCTTAACAAACACATACTCACCCACACTGGTGAGAGAAACTTTGAGTTTCATGAGTGTAGGAAAACATTTTACCCCAAAGACTACTCAACTCATCACATACTCACCCCACTGGTGAAGAAACTTTGAGTGTCAGTAGTGTAGAAAAGCATTTACCCACAAGAGCCATCTTAACTCACACATACTCACGCCACACTGTGAGAGAAACTTTGAGTGTCCATGAGTGAGAAGAACATTTGCCCAGAAGAGCATTCTTAAACAACACATCCTCACCCACACTGGCGAGATAGAAACTTTGAGTGTCAAGGAGTGTAGGAAACATTTGCCCAGAAAGCAGTCTTAACAAACACATGCTCAACCCACACTGGTGAGAGAAACTTGATGTCAGGAGTGTAGGAAAACCATTTGCCAGAAGACGCACTCTTAACAAACCATGCTCACCCACACCTGGTGGAGAGAACTTTATTTCAGATGTGTAGGAAACATTGGGGGGGGGGCCCCAAGAGCACTCTTAATCAACACATGCTTCAACCACACTGGTGAGAGAACTTGAGTGTCGGAGTGTAGGTGAAAAACAGTTGGCCCTCAAGACCCTCTTTACCAGACACATGCTCACCCACACGGTGAGAGAAACTTTAGTGCAGGAGTGTAGGAAAACATTTGCCCGCAAGACCCATCTTAACAGACACATGCTCACCCACACTGGTGAGAGAAGTACAATGTGTGATATTTGCCGGCAAGTGTTTTCTATCAAGGGTTCGTGTTTGCCAGGCATACCAGACACACCTGTGAGGAGGGAGTGGCTGTGTGTGGTTGTGCTTGTGGTGGTGGGTGAGGGGGCTTGCCAGGCATATACAACGCACTTTGTAGGTTTAAGATATCAATGAAAGCCCTTCATGAATAATTCTGTTCAATGTTTTTATTTCACAGTACAGAGGGAAAAATGGAGAGAGAGAGAGAGGTGATAATAGGTTCAACATGCATCGCCAATGACAGACTTAGAAGAGAAATCAGTATTATTATTACTCTTCCTCTCCTCCTCTTCTTCATTGCAGTTCTTCCTCCTCCTCCCTCTTCTTCATTGGCACTTCTCCTCCTCTTCCTCCGAAAGAATATTAGTAATGAAAAGAATTAATAAAAACAATTTTCCCCATTATGATTTTAAATTTTTTTATTTAAAAATATTTTTGCCACTACAAGTTTTTTTTTATATTGTTTTATGTTAAAAAATAAAAAGGTAAGAAAGTAAGAGGAGAGAGAGGAGAAGAAAATAAATTCAGGCAGATTTAAAACGAAATAAGGGGAAATAAGGTAAGTGGGGTTTTTCCCCTGGTAGTTTTAATAGGGGTTGGGGGAACCGTTTTTTTGTTTGGCTTTTTTCCCCCCCCGGCCCCCGGGGGCCTTTTAAAATTGGCCCTTTTAACCCGGGGCCCTTGGCCCCCCGCTTCCTCCTTCCCTTTTTTTACTTTCCTAAGGAAATTGGATAGAACAAAAGCCCTTCCTTAATTCCCCCCCCTTCTACTTCCAGAATAACCGGGAAACACAAAAGGGGTCCCCTCAACCCCCCCAAATTGTCCTTAAGCGAGGGTTTACTGTTATTCATGGAAACAAGACCTTTGTGTAAATTAAGCTGAAAAAAGTCAAAACATAGAAACAGACACAAACTATAGGGCACTGGGTTTAGATTCCCACCAAAAAACAAAAGAAGTGCTTCCATAAAATGAAGGAGTGGTAAAATAACATGTTGTGATTTTGATTGCCTCATCCACAAAAAAACTAAAAAATTTCCAAAATTTGCTCACAAAAAAGCCCCCGCCAACAACCAAAATTTTACCTTTGCTACCCCTTGCCCCGATTGGAAAAAGTTTTTATCCGATCCCCACATCCGCATTGCTAACATCCACAGGCTCATCTCTTAAGAAAATTGGGTGATTTTCTAAACATGGTGTTGGGCAAAACCTAGACTAACCATGGCTTCAGCCCCGCAGTTAAAACTTTTAAAAACCCTTTTTCCGGTGTTTTAGTCTGGATTGGGAATTTTTTGACCCCCGACCCTTCCAACATTCAAATCCCAATGAATTTATAACCCCTCTGGCAAAAGTTTTTCAACACTGAAATGTCTGTCTAAAGCCATGGGTTCCCTTAAAGGGGTTGCCCTGTCCGATTTAGAAAATCAGCAATTAATTGTTGTATATTTATTGAAAAAACAAGACCTAAATAGTACATTACCAAAAAAAATTCAAAATAAAATTTTTTTAAAAGGCCTATAAAGGCTTTTAAAAAATTTGGAACCCTGGTTAAAAATTTAAGGGAGAAACCCGTCCCCTCCCAAAGGGGCCAATTTTAAAACCCCTTTTAAGTTT
>JACEEZ010020222.1:0-23949 GCA_016584305.1 Chionoecetes opilio
TTTTTAAAATTTTTTTTTTTGGGGGAATCCGGGGTCGAATAGATCATGTAAGTTAATTACATTCTTTAAAAGAGGTTAAAGCCCCATGTGGCCTGCATCTGTTTATTTTTTCCATATTAACGTCATTTTCGAGTAAATATCATATTATCATTGAAAAGGTTAAAAAGGTTTAGAATTATCTATATTAAAGAAATTATCGATACAAAGAAATGAAAAATGCAGTCGTTAAGCTGCACCGGGTTGCCCCATACTGTGATGTTGGAAATTTAAGTCACGCCAGGAGTAGAAAAAAAGTGAAAAATTTATATTACTGCGAACAGTTAGCGGAGAAAACCAACAAAAATAAAAATAATAATAATAATAATAATAATAATATAATAAAAAAAAATAAAAATATCATAACAAAACCCGTTACAACGAAAAAAAAATATAATAATAATGATAATAATAAAAAATAATAAGAAAAAAAACAAAATAAAAATGATGAAATTTTAAATAATATTAAAACAAAATAGTCAAAATTTAAAAAAGAAATTAATAACAATACAAAGCATAATAATAATATAATAATAATTAAAATAATAATAATAATAATAATAAATAATAATAAAAACCCTACAAATAAAATAATATAAAATAATAAAAATAATAATAATAATAATATAATAATAATTAATATAATAGAAATATGACAATAAAAATAGTAAAAAAATAATAATAATAAAAATATACTTCAAATTGATATATTTTTTTTTCTGATAAATGATTTACCACCTGCATAACTAGCGTTAAAAAAAAAAATAACATCACTCGGAGGGGGCAAAAAAAAAGTTTTTTCCATGAATACGTAGACTATGGTTTAAATCATATAAATGTACACTGTTTCTTCGAAAATGAGTTTATAATATTTAAAAAAAAAAATTTAAAAATCACAAAAGAAATGCCATTTGAGACTGAAAAAATTATTCACTTAAACTCTTCGCCATTTAATTTTTGCGGCAAAAATTTTACTCAAAATATCAATAGAAGCGAAATTTTTTTTGCTTTACATTAATATTTTTATTTTCTGAAAATTAATTAAACTACTAAATAGCGTTAATAAATAATCACACAAACGGGTAATTTTCCCGATAGATTTATTTGTTAAAGCTAAATTTATTATGGAACTAAATTAAATTTTTCAGAAAAAGAAATATTCAAGAAAGCTAATAATATTCCGCTTCTATTGATATGTCTCATGTAAACGGTTTTTTTTAAAAATTGAAAAGGCGAAGAGTTTTTAAATGAATTAAGTGAATTTAAAATTTATGCATTTTCTTCCCTCTCATAATGCATTTCTTTCGGTTTTTTTTACTTTTTTTTTTTGATAATATTATGAACAAACATTTACAAAGATAAAGGTACATCTTTAAAACTGATAAACCAAAAAAGGTATGGAGGATGTTCGCAAATGTCCAATTCGAACTGGCCTCCACGAAAATATCGTCGTTATATTTGTAGAGACTTTCTGGGGGTGTTTTAAAAAGGTCTCCAGGGTTTTAACATTTTTTAATAGTCCAACCTGGAACATAGAAAATTTCAACCAGAAGGTAATGACACAACCCTGATTTTGAAGGGCGCGTGAGAGGTCGTCCTGTAGTGCTGTTGTCCGAGGCCTTCTGTCTCCTCCTCTCGGCTTCTGTCCCACTTCTCTCGTCCGTTACGAAGTTCGTTGAACCTAACATGATGCTGAACTATACATTTAGCCTGTGACCTACTTGGATGGAGCTAAGAGAATGCAAGGTGTTTCATGGTTCTCACGTGAAATATGGCAGGAAAGATATACGTATAATTATATATATATATATTACATATATATAATTATATGTTTATAATGTTTTCTAAAAATATACTGTTTCTTTTGATGTTAAGTACAGGAAAATATCCTGTATGGAAGTTATAATCGTGTTACACTTGTTTTGAAATAATAGTTTGTATTCTATAGTAATAGTTTATGCAAGTTAGTGTATATGTTAGAAGTGATAACTGACTGGCAGAAATAGCCCAAAATGAGTAGCAAGTCCAGTATACAGTAGTCTTTGTTTGGGTGCGTAGGCCCATTACATGAGGGGGCCCCTTAGAGGGGTACTGGAAAGGTGTGTGGAGAGGGGCCGCAGTGACTCTGATAGGTCCGGGTTAATCCCGAGAGGGCAGAGTCAGGGTTGGTACGACGCCGTTTAGACGACGGCCAGTTTAGCCCTCCTGACGCTGTAGGATAGTTGCTGGACGAGTTTACCATCTTCATCAGGTAGCTGCGTTTCTGCCTTTGTGGCAGTCTGTTTTTGTTAGGTTTTTATGAAGTTTTTTTTTTCCGCCTCTGCCCTTTCTGCGTTATTTTTTTAGTCATGCCCCACTCTAACGGTATGGCCAAGTTCCACTCTCCTCGCCCTTCGTCAGGATGGGAACTATCGCCCAGTGATAGATCAGTTTAAGCCATGCATCGAACCATCCTCGCAAGACACGACATCTGTTTGCTTCACACCGCCTCTCTTCTGACGTCACCGCCGCTCCTACTCCTGCCCCTCACCCTGGCAAGACCTCCTGCTCGCCCTAGCTCCTCCAAGAAAGCTGCTGCTACCCGTGCTTCCACTTCTGCTGCTTCGACAATGCTGATTGCCCTGAACTTTTCAAGGATGATACTACTGCTCTGCTTCGAACCACCCTCGCAGATCGAAACACCTCCACCAACACGTCGCCTCCTCCTCGCCCGCATTGCAACCCGCGTCACCGTTCCCCGCACTCCAGCACCCAGACCCCGCAACGAAGCTCCCACTCTCTCCATTTCCGTGGACCAACCCCGGATGTTCGGAAAGGAGCTGGCACTCGGCACTGCCACCTACGTAGCCACGTCAACGTTATAATATAGCCTCGTTTAACTCGCTATATAATATTTTTTTTTTCTGATCATCATTAATCTGGTCCCTAAAGTTGCACTTTATAAAACAAACGTTATGTTCATTGCTTGTTTTACATTTTGTTTATTTCATGTAGGGACAGGCGTGGGGATATTGGCATTGTACGTAGGGACACGTAGGAACTTTTCATGGTTTCTATAGGGATATTATGACCAAAAATGATGTTTGAGTTGGCAACACTGCAGGGGTGCGGCACGAGCGTCCCTGTAATCACAGGTGCCATTATTAAAAGTCCTGCGCCACCATGGGCTGGGCCAATCATCATAACAAGATAGGTAAAGATGGGGGCATATTCTATGCTGCGCGTGCCTCGGTGCTCATCTCTGTCGCATTACCATTGAACCTGCTGTCCTGGGTGAAAACCCATTACCCCGGTACACAAGGCTAGTGTGACATCCGGGTTACCACAGTTTCCTTTCCCATGTTTCACCAGGTACCCATTTATCGACCATACCCGACAGGAATGATTAACAGTGAACGGGTTGGCCACCGACTTGCCCTGGCCAGGATTTGAACTAGGGCCTGCAGATACGTAGGTAGGTGCGCTAGCCACTACACCACGGAGGCAACGATCAATCATCAGAGCCCTAAAATAGCTCTCCAGGACTTACCATCCGAGTCCTGGAAGCAATACTGCCTACATGTGTTATAACCTAATGTAAAAAAGAAAGAAAATACATTATTCATTCACGAAAGAAATAATCTTCAAGAAATATGTTTGATTTCAACACCAAATGCGAGAAAACATTCGAAAGTTGATGTGGATTAAAAATTTGGTAACTATAGTAGAACACATCTATGAAGTCCGTTTGGGTGTTGGCTGGAATGGGAAATTCCCTGTCCACGCGCGGCCACGTCAGTCACAGCACATTATATGTTTAACATCAGCACATCTATCACAGCACATCTATGTTTAGTTTATCAGTTTATGTACCACTTTTGAATGAATTTGAAAAATTCCGTACAAATAAAAAAAATAATAATGCTGATTAATGTATATATTTATTTGAAAATAATGACTAATTTATTCAAAAAGCATAACACTTGACAACGTAGCTTTACGATGTTGCCATTTAGACACCGAGAGGTCACTTCCTCACAGGCCGCCACCCACGATGGAAGCTACGCCTACACGCTTGCGTGTTCTTCATAGTCGGGAGAAGGAACTGCTTTACAATGTGAATAAGTACTTCCTAGAAGAAAAGGCCAAAAGGTCCTCAATTATTGCACCTTCCAGAGCAGTGGCTCGAACAGCCAAAGTGAGCGACAAGACAGTACAACGAATGTGCTCTGCCTTCAATCAATCTTACTCGACACAATATCACCAAAACAGCTGCATTCTCGCCACTGACTAAGAAACACTGTAACATAGATTATAATGTCATAACTTTAGAAAAGTGTCTCATGAAAGCACAAAATTTTCAGAGCGAGAGAGAGAGGGGGGGGGGGTCACTCCTGCCGGGGAGGAGTGCTAGAGAGTGAGGGTTATCGTTTTCATTTAAGGGTCTAATCCGATACTTGGCCAAATTACGAGATTTGGCACAGACGCGGAGAGGGAGTTCCACGAATAAGTCAACGCCAAGCGGACGTCAAGAATTTGTTTTACTAAAAACATAATGCTTGTACTAGGCAATCGACATGAGCAATAGCCCACAGGGTGGTAAATGACTGGAATGACTCAGTAACAGGTAGTTAGTGCGGAGTCCTTAGAGAGCTTTAAAGGGAGGCTAGAAAAATTCAGGGATGGGGATGAAAGGTGGATATAGGTAGTGCTAGGTAACAAGGAACTACCACGTGTAGGTCTTACGGCCTCCTGTAGCGTCCTTATTTTCTTATGTTCTTATGTTCTTCATACGTTGTCGTGCAGGGCAAGAAAACAGACACAAATCCCTTCAGATTATCATTGAATGTCTACAGTATTACATGATAGGTTTGATAAGAATACCTGTAAATACATGGGTAAGTACACTGGACACTGGGAGGAAGTTCCTGCGGTAAACCCAATGTATTGCTGGGCATTCAACATAGAGTAAATCATTCGTACACACTATAGCCAGTAAGGTGGAGACTCGTCATTCTGAAAAACATGCCGCTTTATTGAACAATTTTTTTTTCTTTACCATCGCGAGACAACATGAACAACGAAATCTTACTGAGGTGGTTCGTGAGAGGAATTAACCCCTTCACGCCCAGATCTTTCCTTTGCTATATAAAAACGTCTGTTTTATCCATAAAATTACGAAAAGTGACTGAATATACCAAATTAGCTAGTGGGCAAGGCTACTGAACAGGTCATATCTATAAAATATTGTTTATATTCACTAAAAATCGTATAATGGTGCCCAAATTACAATGGAAATTACGTTCTGGGTGGGCCTCAAGGGGGTTAAATGTGCATCATTTAGATGTTTGGTAATATTGTTCATAACCTTGTTTTTTGTGACCTCGGCAGACCCTGAAGATCATCTGAGGAAGCCTAACATCCAGGAAGAGTGGAGAGCATCAGTACCGCGGGGAGGAGCAGCGGTCTAAGTGCTGAGCCGTGCATGCCTAGGCCGCTCCCCTGCAGGCCGCAAGACATAACAGTTAGTTGTCAGGGACGCACAGTGCCACATACACAATTATGCACACACACACACACCACACACACACACACACAACACATACACACACACACACACACACATCACACACACACACACACATCACACACACACACACACACACACACACACACCCCACACACCACACACACACACACACACACACACACACACACACACACACACAACACACACACACACACACACACACACCCAAAACACACACATACACACACACACACAACACACACACACACAACACACACACACACACACACACACACACACCCACACACACACACACCCCACACACACACACACACCCCACACACACACCCCATACACACACATATACACACACACAGTTTCACCCCAACACGCAAACACACACACACCACATGCAAACATACACACGTACACAAACGCGCGCGCGTGCGCAACAACACACACGCAAACCACACACACAGCAAACACACACAAAATACACACACACACACACATACACCCCACACACACACACACACACAAAACCCCACACACACACACCAACACACACACACACACACACACACACCACACACACACCACACACATTGGAAGACAAAGGAAAAAATCATAAAGTAAGTGAATATTAGTATTTGTAACGTTCATGACACGCAGAATAATTCACGGGTTAAAAACAAATTTATTGTCTAATTTTTTTTTTAGCTGATTTAGGACAATTTTGATGTACTGAATTCCAAAATCACATTGATTTTGGTCAATCAGGTCAACTTTTGCATCTATCGCCTCATGATGCTTTTTTGCGTTTTTGTTTACATGTACGGTATTTTCTATATATATGAAATCGTCCGCCGTATACAACACCGTACTTGCAGTAGATAATTCCAATAATTCCACCAATTCAGATAGTTCCAAGGGTGTGGTCCTAAACAATGTCACCAACTAGGAATTCTTCGGAATCACGATCCCTGGATTTTACAGTCTTCTGTTGTTCTTCCTCTTCTTCTCTTCAACTTTTACTTCTTTACTTGAAAACTTTTTATTAAACCCACTGCAGTACTGCATCCCCCTTTGGGATACCTTGTGTGGTGCTTTTGTCATATCTGCTATCGTCTTTCCGATAGGCAGACTCCTTTTCTTGATTCATCGTGCCTAGGATACTGCAGTACATAGAGGCTGCTACAGATCCTCGGTATACCCCCTACCCAAGCACGATTAATTTCTTCCTACTGCTTGAATTTGAGGGCAAAATTCTTTTTTATTTCTTTAAATAAACGAATTCTGAAGTGTTTACATGCGCCAATTCTGACTAACTGGTTTTTTTTCTTTTGAAAGTGAATGAAATGGATCAGCCAGAAGACTTGCAAAAATAAGCCCGATGTATTCTGCTACATCTGCGGCAAATACACCGTTTTTTCCTAACAGGAATCAAGTCACAAGTTTCATAAAGCGTGCTTACCATACTTTTTTTTGGTATGAAACTTGGTGACCAGGAAAAAGCTTGGGCGCCACCATGGTATGCAAGCATGCACCGAGTATCTGCGTCGTGGACCAAGGGCAAGAAAAGTTGTCTGAAGTTTGGAATTCCATGGTTTGGAGGGAGCCGACAAACCTGGCCTGACTGCTACTTCTGCGCTATTGATTTGACTTGGACAACAGAAAAAACCGGAGCGCCTCAAGTATCCTAATCTTGAATCAGCACGTCGTCCTGTAGCTCATTGTGATGAAATTCCAGTACCTTCTTTGGAAAACTTCCTGACATTAGTGACGAAGATTCCTCCAGTGTTGAAAAAATTAAGAAGAAGAAGTGGTTCTTGAACGATGATGCTCCACATCCTTTTTCCCAAAAGAGCTAAATTATCTAGTTTCGCGATTTCAGCTTGTCAAAGTCCTCTGCCAAACTATTGGCATCCAGATTGAAGGAAAAAAAAACTCCTCTCTGACAGTGCCGCATCACCTTCTACCCGAACAGACATCAGAGTACCTCCATTTTTTCTCTTTAAGAGAAGGACTTGGTGTCTGTACAATATTGCGCAGCTTCTGCACAAGCTTGGAGTGCCACAGTACCAACCCGAAGATTGGAGCCCGTTCATTGACAGCTGCAAGCGATCGCTGAAATGGTTCTGCTGCACAACGGCAACCATTTTGCCTCTGTACCCCTCGCTTACTCGACTACACTGAAGGAGAAGTATGAAGCGGTGAATTACGTGCTAGAGAAATTCGTTATGATCAGCATGATGGTTGATTTGTTGTTGACCTAAAAGATGGTGAACTTTTTTGGGACAACAGTTCCGGGTCACCAAGTATCCGTTCTTTCTGTGCATGTGGGATAGAAAGGGACCGAGCTCAGCATTACACGAAGAAGGACTGGCCTGTACGGGAGGAATTGGTGCCTTGCAGAGCAAGGAACGTCATAAACAACCCTCTGGTGGACAGAAACAGGATACTTTTCCACCGCTGCACATCAAGCTCGGCTTGATCAAACAGTTCCCCAAAAAGCTCTGGAAAAGGATGGTGGCTGCTTCACTTACTTGTGCCACGCTTTTCCAGGATTGACCATGGGAAGTTTAAAAGCTGGCATCTTTGACGGTCCTCAACTCCGTCAGCTCATCAAGATCCAGAGTTTGAAAACTCAATGAACGAAGTGGAACTGGAAGCGTGGAAGGCTTTTGTTTTTGGTCGTGAAGAACTTTCTTGACAAAAACCAAGGCCGGAACTAGGCAGAATTTTTTACCAATATCTGACTGCTTTCAAAAACCCTTTGGGATGCAGCATGAGCATCAAAATGCATTACTTATTCTCACTATGGACGGTTTCCTGAAAATCTGGGATCAATGACGACGAGCAAGGGGAGAGATTCCATCAGGACATGAAAGTGAGGGAGACCAGGTATCAGGGACGCTGGGATCAGTCATGATGGCTGATTACTGTTGGACTCTGAAGAAGACATCCCTGCCGCTGAGCATTCTAGGAGTTCGAAGAAACGGAAAGTTCAAGCCCTGAATTTTAAACAATGATGACCTAACACCCAAATTTACATATACTTACCTTTATAAATGTCTACTATTCAATGTACACTAATAAATTTTTTTGTAACATTTAATTAATGAATTGTGTTAAAAAACGATTTTTTTCTTTTAAAACCTATTTCGGATGAAAAATATTAACAAAATCAACCGAAAATGTCACAAAAATGTAATCGATTTAGTCAGAAGATCGGATTTTTTAAATCGCTTAGCACAAAACCTGACCTGTTTCGAGAGAAACGATGTCATTTTCGGTTCAGCGGTGCAAAATTGTCCAAAATCAGTTGACAAAACTTGAGACTTACAAAAAACCTTTTTTTTGTAACCCAGTGTTAGTACAACCCGTAATCAACTGTTAGCAAAACCCCCAAATCATATAAAGCAAAACCATAAACACTGCTATCACACCAACAGCCTTAACTCCCTTCACGCCCAGATCTTTCCATTAATATATAAAATTGTCTGTTGTTAGGCAGAAATTTCGAAAAGTAACTGAATATTTTAAAATTTTAGCTAGGGGACAAGGATACTAAACGGGTCTTATGTAAAAAATATTGCTTATTTCACTAAAAAATCGCAAATGGTAGCCATATTCAATGGAAATTACTTTTAGGGGCCTCAAGGGTTGATTTATCTAACTACTTCCTTTACTGGAAAAATTTCCCAATTTACGTCATAAAGAGTCTTTTTGCAATCTCATTTTAATGCTATTGTCAAATCACTTCCATGAAGTCCATTTTTTATTGCCTTTGTCAATTAATTCCACTGAAATTGTGTTTCTAACTAGAACCTTTTCCACATCATAAGAAATATGTTAGAAGGTTCTACTAAACACATTGCTAATAAAAATCATATGCTAGGCATCTCATTATTCCCATTTAATTAATTAACTGACTCGTTCAAAACCTTATAGTCTGCCGGAAAGATATGTATAAAATGATTGACCTATAACGTTATTTAGGGTATCTACGTGTGTGTAATGTTAGAGTATATGCCACTGCCTATCTCTTCTCATCCGCTACACAAGATTTGTTCCATCAATCTTCCTTGTCCATCTCATCTTCACGTCCTATTATATTAAGTTATGGATGAAATATGTTTACGCTTATTATTACTACTATCCTTCATTTATTTTGCTATTTTGTAGTCCGTCAGGTATGGGGGCTGTGGTACCAAAAAGATGGCAAAGGCTCATTGGTAGCATTTGAAAGGTATATTATTCAGAAACTCATTTTGCCCTGGTAGCAGTCTGGATTTAGCAGTTTTTCATATTTGTATCGCCTATTGAACAGCCCACCTATCGCAAACAAATCGCGCCAAATGGGTAAAACCTGTAAGGGGTACATTCATGTTAGAACTGCATGTCATGATTCTACATGGTATGTCAAGTGCCTTTTTCTTTTGTAGCTATAATTATGTTCATATAATGAAATTGTAGCAACAAGTTTGGTCAAATCAAAAGATTTTGTACTTTTTGACCCAAAATCCAGGATGGCCACCAGATAAATATTAAAAATCGACTTATCGTCATATCTTAGCAACCATATGTGATAATGACATAAATAAAATATTTTGTTATACATTTTCAGATACAAGGAATCGAATGCGCCACTATTGTTCCTTCCATATATTTTTGAATTTTGCAGAAAATCAACGAAACATAATAATATGTTAGAAAAATATCAGCTAATTGCCAAAAATTGCAAGTGTTCTTAAGTTTTTTTCCCTTATCTTTGCGGGTAACACTTGTGAATGAGAAGCTAATCACCATGGATGAGACAATTCCTGTTTGTATTAACCACACAACTGATGAAGATCCTCACCTGGCCTTACATCACCTCGGGATCTCGACTCCTGAACACACTACTAAGGGCAGCCAGACTCAGGCGCATTCAAGCTATCTTGACAGTTGCAGAAACCTGAGAGAGGGAGAACTGCCACAGATTCCGTATCATCTCAAGTGCCGTAAACTTTTTCACGATGAAACGGGACTTGGATAAACTTAAATGACTACTGCAGGGGGAAGTTGCTACAAAGCGAAGAACATTGAGAAGATTACCTTCAAGCAGCTCAAGAGTAATGGAGAAACATGTATTTCTCCCCACCTGGACGATCAAAGTATTAAAAGGCACGAACACAAAAAGAAGTTAACACAGTGTACTGAGTTGAGAGCAGATAATACTTTACGAGAAAATAGCAACAAAGAGACAAGATGAGCCACATCCTCGCTGCCCACATCAGAAACATAGTTGCTGCTGAAGCATGGTATCATAGATCTTGTTACCGATCGTATACCGTGTAAAAGATGCCATCATTGACCATACAAAGATGATGAAAATGATGACCCTGATGCTAAATACAAGATTGCTGAAATAGAACCCTACTTGCAACTTTTCCAGTATATCAGGCAAGAGCTTTTCATATCCAAAGGTTGTCACATTGACTTATCTTGCCCATCTGCTATCAACGTACATGCATTCTAAAGGGAATAACTGTTGTGAGGACTCGAAAAGGGAAAACACATACGGAGAAACTGGAAGCGGAGTTCAACGATACACTCCATATGTGTCCTGATGATAAAGGAAAATATTGGTCTTCCCATATACTCACGATATACGATCTAGCCAAAGAGAACCATAAACTAAAGAAAAAACTTGAGTCAGCACAGATTCAGTCATCTGAAATTAAACCCGTAAAAAACAAGACGGCTTCACATCTGAGATCTGCTATCAAGTCCCAAAGCATACTAAGCAATGGCCATTTCTACCATCAGCAATGAATGAGCCTACCACCACTGCACCAGAAGCTGTAAGGCATTTCTTGTATGGACTACTTTTGGAGATTGAAAACCTAAGAACCCATCACAGCGTACCATGATGCTCGTTGACTCCTTTTCCCACGACCTAGTCTACGCTGTGAGTACTGGATCGCAAGTTCCACCAAAGCACATCCTGTTACCCTGCGTCGTTAAGGCTTTGACTGGAAACGTCGAGATTATTCAGATGTTGAATCGCTTAGGACATGGTGTGTCATACACCATCATTGAGGAGAATAAGACGGCACTATGCCTTGGAAAACTTGTGCAACTGATGATGATGTTGTCCGGGCCAGAAACTATCAAACCCCATGTCAATACTACACGGGCCCTTTGGATAACATTGATAGACTTGAAGAAACACTGACTGGAGAGGGCACCTCACATAGAGTGAATGGTATTGCAGCCCCAACCAAGGGTATTTGACCACAGCCACTGAAGCCTCAACAAACTGATATTGCAAAAGAAAAGAAGAGAACCCTAACTATCTCAGATGTTCCATTCCCAAATCTACATTTCTGGTGAGCGGTTGGGCCCCCAAATTCAAGACCATCGATATCGACAGCACAAGTGTAATGAAAACAGCACTACAAAAAGACCTTGTGTGGTTCCGGGCGCGACAGATCGACCCCAAAAACCAACACATCATGGGATGGACAGGGTTCAATATCGTCACTAGGAATGACATACAGATCGTCCAGGACGTTGTTGGCTATCTACCTACCATTAATGACCAGCAACCAACATGTCAACAGTGTACGAAGCGCTGAATCAGTCTGATAACTTCAGAAAAAAACTCCAGCTTGAGAAGGTGGTAGTAGTGTTAGACCAGGCCCTGTACGCGAAGGCGCTGAGATCCAATGGAAACATCATGAAAAGTTTCAGAACGTGATTCTGAGGATGGATACCTTCCACACAATCTGTAATCTTCTATCAGTCATCGGTAAAGATTCCAGGATGGTGGACTCAAGAACATTATAATGAAGCGGGGGTTGCAGCTGAAGGATCAGCCCTCAGGTGTACTGGAAGGTCGTCAGTACCAGAGGAGTAAAGGACGCACAGTACATGTACGAGGCTTTTGCTGCGTCTAGCATGGAGGGAGTTCCTTTAGTGGATCAGGAACATCATGCTGACCATGTACCATCTGTGGAGGCAGGATTAGAAGCAGTTAGAGATTTACATGAGACCTCTCACAGAAGTGTTCGAAGAGACGTTGATGAATGAAGAAATCCAGGGTCTCATGCACTACTTCACAAAATACCTGGATGAGTTGCGAAATAACAATGGTCCCCCTATCAGCTACTGGATGAGCTACATTGACATGGTCAACATCCTGATAGGGGTTGATACGTGGTACAAGGGAGGGAAACTGGCAGTTACATATGGCATGCATTTTGAGAGTAAATCGCGGGTTTTTGCTTATGACAGAGAAACTATGCCCGGTATCTCAGTGCCTACTATGCCCAAATGTCACAGTTGTCCAACAATCATCCAGAGATTTACAACAATTCATGGAAGGAAATTTTTCAGTACAAATTGGATCAACCAACACTTTGGAAGAAAACCTGTTGACCAACCATTGAGGAAACAGTTAACAAGACACAAAAACTCCAGGAGGCACCTGCCGTTTTAGTCTGAACACGAGTGCTGTGACACGCTACTACCTGACAGCAGAGTACAGATGTGGGACGTCAACTTTTACGAGAATCCTTCAAATGAATAGGAAACCCGCATCATGCCGAGCTGCAAAAGTCACGAATCACTAAAGATGAGCAGACAGTATCTGCCATATGGAGGTCATCGAAGACCTAGTCAAACCATTCAGTGTCCAAAAGACCTGCTCAACTTTCCAATAATTCTGCATGATGAAGGCTGTGTCCTTGTACCCGAACTATGTTCAACAAGGAGGCAGACACCCGCCTTATCTTGCACTCTGCACATGCAGCAGGTGAGGATTTGATTCAGTTTTTACTTGTAGCTGATGATACAGATGTTTTTTGTTTGGCACTTGCATTCTGTGACGACATAGATACACACCTGTATCTCAAGTT
This sequence comes from Chionoecetes opilio, assembly GCA_016584305.1. Taxonomy (NCBI): domain Eukaryota; kingdom Metazoa; phylum Arthropoda; class Malacostraca; order Decapoda; family Majidae; genus Chionoecetes; species Chionoecetes opilio. The sequence goes on from JACEEZ010020222.1 coordinate 13,453, forward strand.
GGAACTCTGGCCAGGGTATCTTACATAGATTTTACAGAAAGTCTCCACTACACTAGGACCATCGGTTATGCAATGCTTTACTTGGATGCATGCATACACTGGATTGTGACAGAGTGAGCTCCCTTGCAGGCCGAGGAAAGATAGCTTCTCTCAAGCTGCTAAAGCAGGACGCAGAGCTTTAGTCCCATTAGCAGATCTTGGGGCTATGTGGGATGTCTCAGAATCACTTCTCAAAAAGCTGGAGGCATTTACAATTCAAATGTATGCAACCAAAACGAGCGTTCGAAAGTAAAAGAACTGCGGTATCATCTTTTCAGCATAAGAAAGGCTGTGTTGAACCGCACCAGCTTCCACCATGTGCAGAAGCCTTCATAAACATGCATGTAGGGCCAACTACCGGCTGGTGTTTGGCGAAGAGTCTGGAAGCTTACCCAGAAGTACCATCACCTAGAGGTCGAGGTTGGAAAGTTAAACAACAAATTTGGGAAAGAGGAATTTAAAATTGCCTGCTGATGGCGCTCCCGCACACCGATTCTGTATTAGAACTCCTGGCCTGCAACTGTTCAAGGTCATGTCGCCTCCCACAATGTACGTGCATGGTTTAAAAACATGAAGTGCTCCGAACTATGTAAGTTGAGAAACTGTGACAACCAGCCACAGGATTTATGAAGACGATGACCCACAGTGATGGACGATGATGTTGAAATGGAAGAACTTGACTTTTAATAACTCTAAAAATAAAGCAAATGACAAGAATTACTGAGAACATTACGTAACTGTTTGTACATTTTAATACTGTTTCTGGATTGAAGTGTCTAGTGCAATGAAACAATTAATATTCAACTAAAAGATGGTGGGTTTTGTTCATTCATTCAAACCTCCTAAATTGTAAGCATTCCCAAAATATCAACTTAGCTTATCGTGAGATCTGACTAGAATACAGTCAGTTTTTTGCAATCTTATTTTGGTATATATGTGTCACCATGGTCACCTATACTATACAGTCATAATTATATGCTGACTAATAATGCTACATACGTCCCCCTGTCTGAATATGGAGGGATTGAATATGAAACAATACTTATAATATCAATAACTTATCTGTTGCAAAGATATAGCAATGCGTATATTATCGGCATTATAGATTTTGGCTCAAAAAATACAAATTTTTGATTTTACCAAACTTGTTACTACAAAGGATTATATGAACTAATTAAGCTAAAAAAAACAAATGGCACTTGGCATACCCCTGTAGAACCATGCATGCAGTCCCCAACATGAATGTACCCCTTACAGGTTTTACCGCATTTGCGGGGTTTGTTCGCCAATAGGTGGTCTGTTCATTAGGCGAAAAAAATATGAAAGCTGCTAAATCCAGACTGCTATCAGGGCTAAAAGAGTTCCTGAATCCATAGCTTCCAAAGATACCCAAAGAATCTTTGCCATCTTGAGTGTACCGGTTGGCTAAAAATGGGGGTTCACCTGACGGAATATTGGATGTTTTTACACATGAATATCAAATTTTGTTTCTCATAAATCATTTCTTAGTGGGCTTTTTTCTCAAATCTGATATTTAGAAAACAGAGCCAGACTCTTCATCCTGATCAAAGAATAATCCATCATTGCATGTTACTGTTCTCGTTACATCCGCTAAACGTGCCTTTCCGGTACAACGAACACATAAGTAAAACCCCAAAATTTCAGCTCATTATATATTTTACAACAACAATATCACCACCGTCTCTCATCAATAGCATCATTACTATCACTTCAATGTTCCATCAGAATGGCCACCACATACTAACATTAAAAAACAGACTTACACATTTTATTATTATTATTATTCATAGATTTTTCATCCATGTGGGTGATGTGAGCCCTACTGGGCCCTAGAGACAGCCCACAGATATACTTCGGTTGTGTGTGTGTTTTGTGTGTGTGTGTGTGTGTGTGTGTCCCCCCGGACGGAGCGAAAGATAGATGGGTGGTCTTTCTTAAAACCCTTTGCCCCTGTCCACCCAGCAGTGAATGGGTACCGGGTGCCAGCCGGGGGTTTTGTAACCCCCCCCCCCCCGGGTTTGGGGGCTTCGGCCAACACTAATATGCAGCAGCGGTAGATCACTATGGCTCTGAGGCATTATCCTCTAAACAAACAAACAAGAGAAACAAGAGTGTTGTATGTGTTTGTGTGTGTGTGTGTGGGGGACTCCCGGGTGCATATTCCATTTTCTGGAAGAGTATGTGGCGTTTACTCTTGAACTGTCAGGTTTGGTTATGTAGGTTACGGTCAGGGTAAGTTTTGGTTGCCGGAATTTAGATTGGTAACTTTGCGTGGGAAAACACAAAGGGGGTATTCTCGAGACAATCCTATGGTTGTTTCGGGGCTACACCAAGCGTCTTCACTCGGAAACGACATACTCGCATAGAGAACGGGAACAGCCTCCCGGATCTTGGGCGCTCACCAATACGGGGAGTTTGACTCTCGGGAAGCAGTATAGCTAAACCCGCGTTTAGCAGTGTGCTAGATAACTAATCTTCACTACAAAGAGATTTTTTCATGTTGTCACCCTCTGTAGTGAAAATTGCTCTGTCCCTGGTCCCGCGCTGTTGTGTATGAATATATTGTGAATGTAGTGATGATATAAGGAGTGCACCAAATTTGCTGCCCCATATAATAGAAGGGAGGCAGGGGCGTGGCTTCGTTAGTGCTTTTGACCATAATAAATAAAATAGACTATGTCACCAACACACGATTGATTTATGTTATTTATTTACTTATATATTTTGTTTTCTGAAAAAAAATGAGTTTTAAATGGCTGGACAATTTCATGGATGGGGTTGAAAGGTGAATGTAGGTAGTGTTAAACAAAGGAACTACACGTGTAGGTCTCACGACCTCTTGTAGCTCCTTATTTTCTTACGTTCTTTTGTTCTTTATTATTTAAGGTGCGGTCACACGAACAACTTTCTGGCAATATTACAGCCGGCAACACAAACGTGGCCCAAACTCGGATATAATTCGCCTTTTTAATGAAAACCATCATGTTGGTCTTTCGAAATATTCTTGCCAGAATATTGTCACCGAATTCCCACCACAAACGCATATTATTTGACATTTATTTTAAAGCACGCTCTAATTCAATATACAGACGCTAAAATACATAGCTATATAGTGGCCCGACCGATTACAAAACGAATTGTGAAGCCCTTTACATTCTTGTACGTTTTTTTAAGCGATTTGAAGGATACAAACACCTAGAAAGATTTACTGAGTTTAGGGATGGTATTCATTTTCCTTGTTGACGGTCTTTTAACCCTTTCACGCACGAAAAGTTTAATAAGTTTTTCCGTCCACTGCAACATCCGGTTTTTGCTCCCTAAGGGGCCCCGCGAAATGGCCAGACTGTGCGGCGAATTATTTTTTTTTTGTTATCAAATTTTACCAACGTGTATTTTTTTTCCTGGCATTATTATATATCATTGGTTTTTGAAGAGATTATTCTGCCTTATGGAAAAAAAAAAAACAAGAAATGCAGATAAATAGCGGAATTTACCGACTCCGAAAAATATTGAGTGAAGAGAAATAAAATACTTACGTTCACCATTTCGGGGAGCTCGAAACTTCCTGAATCAACTTTTTATGGTTTATATGCCAATAAAAGCGGGTTTTTATAAAGGGTTCAACGCTACCATTAAATTTGCATATTGCCATTATGGCCAGCTCGGGACACGTTTTAAAGGGGCGACAAGCCGCTCGCACAGGCTGCCTGCTGAGTGGAAACTGACACACAAACCCCTTTCATTTCACATCCACTCACACGAGAGAGTTGACAATTAGTTTATTTTTTATAGGTCTAGGTTGGATCTTTGACGCAGAAACTTTTGGGCGCAATTCTGATAAATACTTTATTTTTGGCGATTTTGTAAATGTTTTTTTGACGCAATTCGCGTCAAAACTCAGATTGCAGACGGGCCCGTTTTTACGCGATCGCGTCACCGTGCGTGAAAGGGTTAATAACTAAAATTTTAGGGATACCCAAATTATCACTTTTGAAAATGATTGAATATTGGATGTTATAAGTCTGACGCACTTCCATACACAAATCCATTTCAATCATTCACCACCCTATTTGTGAACCAGTTTCTCCCTATTTCTCCCATTTTTCCAAAGACGCTTCTTCAGATACATCTGAGAAGCCAAAATTGCCATTCAAACTCTTGCTACCTCTGAAAATCCGTGTGACCAAAAACACGGCAAGGTGTTGCCTTTGCTGAATAATTGCAGCCTGAAAATTGACGGGAAAAATTGCTCATGTGACCGCGGCTTAAATAAGTCTCCCTGCAAACCGTTATATTGCAAAAACCCTTTACGCCCAGATCTTTCCTTTGCTAAAAAAATCGTATATTGTTAGCCATTAAATACGAAAAGTAACTATATATACCACTAGCCAAAGCCGCCCTCCGGGCGGACTTTTTGCTAGCTCCGCAGACTAGCTAGCCCACCACCTGTGGTGGTGTAGCTAGCCCACCACTTCGGCCCACCACCTGTGTTTGGTGGGCCTTCGGCCCCCACACAGAACTCTCCAGATAGCCCCTTCTAACTTTCCTGAAATCATGGATGTAGAAATGTATGTATTAACGCCAACCCCTTCACATCCCCCACCCCAACCCATTACATTCCACCCATTTTTCCCATTCCCACCCCCCACCCATTCACTCACCCATTACCCATCACCACACACCCATTCACTCACCCATTACCCATCACCCCCCTCTATTCCCTCACCCATCCCCCACCCCCACCCAATCACTCACCCATCACCCACACCCATTACCCATCACCCCCCCCATTCATTTCCCCCTTACCCATCACCCTACATCAAAGGCTTCCTCAATTCTCGCAACCCACTTTTTTTCACAAATTTTCGCTAATAGGCCCGCTAAAAAAAAAAAAAGTGTCGGATCATCTCATAAGTGGGCTTAAAAACCTTCCCCTGGTCATCTGGTTCAAAAATGTGGTATTGATGGGATTCCGCACGGGGGCGGAACCTATACCACACCACACCAAACCACACAAAACCCAACCCACACACACACACACACACCACCCCACACACACACACACAACACACACACAACACACACACACCACAAGACATACACACACACACACACACAACACAACACACACCACACACACACACACACACAAAACCACACAACACACAACACACACACACACACACCCCACACACACACACAGACATACACACACACACACTTTCGCTTTTATTAATAGAAATAGCTAGTGGACAAGAAAACTAACAGGTCATAGCTATAAAACATTGGCTATACTAACAAAAAATCGTCTAATGGTAGTCATTTACAATGTAAATAGTTCTGGGTCTCAAGGGTTAAGTATGAATTATTGTGATTTATAGTGATATACGGAGTACACCAATAAGCTCCCCGTAGAATAGAGGGGAGGCAGGGGGCGTGTTTCCCTTTTGTCCATTTTGACCATAATAAAAAATGACTTATGACTATAGTCCCCAACCCGTTTTAAGGATATGGACGAGGCTTCCGGTGGCCACATCGCCCAAGAAAGTGTAGTTTCCAGTGTCCATCCAGTGGCGTGGCGATGAAGAGCGTGGACACGACACGGAGCTGCTTGGTTGTCTCACTCTGTCAATATCAAATAAGAAACCATTATTTACATAAAAACAGAGAGAGAGAGAGAGAAAAGAGAGAGAGAAGAGAGAGAGAGAGAGAGAGAGAGAGAGAGAGAGAGGAGAGAGAGAAGAGAGAGAGAAGAGAGAGAGAGAGAAGAGAGACAGAGAGAGAGGAGAGAGAGAGAGAGAGAGAGAGAGAGAGAGAATGCAAATAGGCATGAAAGGGAATCCAAGCAATAACCTTTAAGCATTTCAATCTTAGTCAATCCTTACACTTTAAACGTGAAAAGGACTGTTTTGTAGGTATCATTTGTTTTTGTTATCTGAATATATCGTTTGTACGTATTTCTTTTCTTGTCATCTAATATATTTAGGAGTAGCCGTGTTTGTGGTGTGTGTGGTGTGTGTGTGTGTGTGTGTGTGTGTGTTGTGGTGTCTGTCTGTTTGGTAGGCGAACTATAAATTCATTTGGATGGGGTAGATTTCAAAAATCGAAATAATGTAAGTGGTAAGCGGCTTGGTCCATGTCGATTGAATATTTTGAAGGGGATTTGGCATAAACCTTTAGGATATTAGATTCAGGAAAACCTCGGGCGGTAACGTCTTGGCCGCAATTCCCAAACAGTATATCATGACGTTTGTGTGGTTTGTGAGTGTGGTTGTGTGTGTGTTGGAATCACACGAACACAAAGGGTTGGGAAATTTACACGGAACACAAAGGGTTGGAATCACACGGAACAAAAAGGGGTTGGAATCACCGGAACGTGGTCTAACCCAAGGGAGACCCGGGGTAACCCGACATCATACAGGGTCACAACCCCACAAGGGCCCACAAGCGTTTACTAAACGCTAATTTATGAGCACAATCTGCAAATTATAAGACAAATTTGAAATTACTAAAATTAAAAATTAGACAGAAGAAAAAATAGCCGTTTATTTTACTAAACGCCGTTTATTAACCTATTTTATCCTATATTAATTAATAAACCTTAAACCCAATAACACTGGTTATGGTTACTAACCACTAACTACTGTCAGTAACCAGTGTCTATTGTCTAATTTGTGCAATCTTAGTACTTCACTAACCAACAACAGTATATGTAGGATAAATCAGTAATCACACACGGCCAGCGTATTTGAGCGTACACACTCTCAATCCCAAGTCCCAGAACGCACTGACTGATTTGAGTGACTGTGCTACACTAGCTACAACACTAGCTAGCGATGCTTGGACGATGCTTGCTTGGTTTTGGTACGAAGACCGTTTTTTCTCGCAATTGAAACTGATTGGTTTCTGCGACAAAACACAACAAGCTTGGTAGGGGTCGAAATAATAATCAGTCCAAAACATTGCAAACAATATCAAAAAAGCCCGTATAACACATTTTTTCAGCAAGTGTTATTGGTGTGGTCTTTGTAATCCAAGACGGTGCTTGGACGACAAAAACACAGCTCTTGGCAGTTGGGAGTGTCGTCTCCACCATATTTTTGGGGGGAATTATGTTCACGCGGGACTTGCCATTTTGAAGGTGGTGATCGTCACAATTATTGCGATTGGTTTCAAAATGTTGGCGGTCCGCAACCCGCAATTCTGCATTTTTTTCAGGCATCCGTAATTGCGCAATTCCGCAACCGCATTACCCATTCCGCAAGTTATTGCGATTGCGTTTAAAATTTTGGCGGTCCGCAATTCGCAATTCCGCAATTTTTTCAGGCATCTGTAATTGCGCAATTCCGCAAAACCCAAAATTACCATTCCGCAAGTTTCGGAATTGCAGGACTAAAATTGCGGAATGCCCACCTCTGCGAGTCACTTATACGACTATACAGCAGCACTTGCATTTAATTAATGGAAACACAGGAGACATTATTCTCTTTTTGGGCATATAGTCTAGTCTACGCTAACAGCGGTTCCTTACAACTCCCCCTACGGGAGGCCACGGCAGAAGTCTCCCATTTCCACACATCTATCCACCTCATTCCCCACATCTTACTGTCCTCTCACTCATGCATGATCTCTCTCTCTCACATACTCCAACTATCCTCCCATTTAACAGGGGTCAGCCTTGCACACTCCCAACATCTATTGCTTATGATACTTTCGTCTACCGTACCCTTTCGTCCCCGTCGGCGAGAGTTCCAACTCTTCGCGTCGCCTATGCTCCTATTTTCTACGACTTTTTTATTATATATAATATATAAATATATATATATATAATAAGCTTTTACCTGTTTTTTATGTTACCTAACCTGACCGTAATCTAGCGTAAAGTAACCTAACTTGACCGTTACTGGGAGAAAATTACAACTTGATGGGGTGGAAGCAAATAAGAAAATATTTTCGTTTGCCGTTTTTTATTTTGGTGTGGAATTTCTCCATTTGATAGGTTTTTTTTTAGTTCCTTTTAAGTGATTAAGGCATCATTAGTTGTGCAACTAAATAATAACTATAACATGACCAGACAATCTTGACTCCCGATAGTGGGGAGAGCTATGAAGATCAGGGAAAATGTGAGTAAAAAAGTGAATAAATGAAGAAAATATGTTCATATATGGTATGGTGGTTTTTTTTTTGTTCTCGATAGCAGGGCGCGGAGACAAATGACTCTTCCGCTCTCCGTCCCCAATAAATTATCTCCCTGGTTCAGGGGTCCAACCCAAGCGCAGTCGTGGATTTACATAAGACCATGTTAGCTCTCGCTGCTGGTGTCTAAAGCACGCGTTCTTGGCATTTTGGGACCACTTGAGTCTAACATGGGAAGCTCCACGTTAGACTCTCCCTAGTCCATGTTTAAAAAAGCGGCCGATAGTCTCGTGCGTGGAGGCCATTAGGTGTATAAAGGTAAAGATGGGAGCATACGCTATGCTGCGCGTGGCATTCGGTGCTAATCTCCGTGGCATAGCCCTAGAGCCTGTGGTGGGTGAGGACCGTTACCCCGGGACACAGGGCTAGTGTGACTCCCGGGTTACCACAGTTACCTTCCCCAGGTTGCCCAGGTACCCATTATCAACCCCGAAAGGAAGGAAGAACAGCTGGATAGGATGGTCACCGACTTGCCGTGGCCCGGGATCGAACCAGGGCCCACAGATTCGTAGCCAGCACGCTAGCAACTGCACCAAGGAGGGCGACCAATAGGTGCATGAGTACCCAATTCTCTGTGCAGAGTAACTAATTAAGATTATTATACTTGGCATAAATGCAGACAGTCCACACACATTTTCTTAATGTTGATGTTTTCTTAATGTTGATGTTCATAAATTTATGTTCAATATTGTTTTCGTGGTGTCGAAGATAATGGAGACTCATTCACCCTATCATTCTCATCCATTTCACGAGACTCATCAATCAATCAATCATAAGGGGCATACGCCGGGGGGCGCGTCGCCTGGCCCACCCTACGAACCCATGGGTCACCACGCGAGAGATCCCATGCAGGCTCCCTTCCTATACCAAGCAACTCTCTGCAGGACACATCAACTTGCACCAGCCACGAGATATTTGTTTTGGCCTCCTCCATTGTCTCTTACAGATACAACCCGGTGGGAAGGATCGGTTTCAGGATAGCGTGGCCACATGCCTATATAGCCGAAATTGGCGCTGACGGACTATGCAGGTAATAGCCCTCGATTCAGTCTCACGTTGCAATCGCTGATTTGACACGTAATCATCCCAGTGATACCCTATGATTCTGCGAAGACACTTATTGCCAAAGGCATCGATTCGTCTTTTTAAATCGCTATTTAGTGTCCATATCTCACAACCATAGAGTAGGACAGGGATCACAAGTGACTTGAAGATCCGGATCTTTGTCCTTCTGCACAGGTACCGACAACGCCAAATACTCCCGCTGAGCGAGTACATAACACCGTGGGCTATGCCAATCCGCCGTAAGACTTCTTGACGTGACCCGCCGTCATGGACTGCGCTACGAAAGTATGTAAAACTTTCCAAGATCTCAATGTCGTCACCGCACACATGAACATATAGTTTTATCTAGTAGGCCTCCAAACACCTGGATTTTGGTCTTAAGCCAGGAAACTTCAAATCCCAAAGGCTTTGCCTCCTCGTGCAGCGCCTCGAGAGCCATCACCAGGACCTCCAGCGACTCAGCAGAGATTACTACAACATCGGCAAAAACAAGATCAGTGATCTTGGTGTTGCCGAGGGATGCTCCACAATCACTTTGATCTACAACTTTGCCCAATACCCAGTCCATATAAGTGCTGAAAAGTGATGGGGCAAGGACACAACCCTTGCCTGACTCCTGTATTCACAAGAAACAGCTGGAATCACCTTCCCCCACACTTCACAGCACTCTCAGTCCCAGAGTACAGGCCAGTCAGCAGACCAACCCAACAGTCCTTGCAGGAATGCCGCGAAGCCGCAGAAGATCCCAGAGTGACTCACGATGCACTGAGTCAAACGCCTTCTTGCGATCAACATAGGCTGCAAGCATTCCCTGTCGAAACTCACGTCGGCGTTCCATCAGGGTACAAAGCGCTAGGATACGGTCCGTTGTTGACTTACCAGGAGTGAACTCAGACTGCTGAGGTCTCTGATGCTTCAGCAGATGATTGCGGGTCCATGTCAGCAATAAATGGACAAGCACCTCGCCTGGCACGCTGAACAGTTAATACGGTAGTAATTGTTGCAGTCCTGACGGTCCACTTTTTCTTTCCAGATAGGGACGACCAACCCCTTTTTCAGTCAGGAGAAATGGTACCTAATTGCCACACGGCAGTCAAGACAGCATGCAACCCTCGAATTATGGCCTCACCCCCAGCTTGAGCAGCTCCGCACTGATAAAACCCAAAAACCAGCTGG
>JACEEZ010020222.1:31627-44065 GCA_016584305.1 Chionoecetes opilio
ATGTGTATCTCTCAGTGACCATCAATCATATGATTAAATTGGTAATATATTGTGCCTGGCGACATTAGTGCAGTGGCAAGTGACTGGCGACTATAGTGTTATCTACGGTAGACCCACCACGGCCCACTCCTTCCCTCCACGCCCTCCCTTTCCCTCTCTACTTAACGTGCACTGCAGAAATATGAAGAAAAGCAACAAAATAAAGCGTTGTTTGGCCAAAAATCAGCCCCTACCTCCTTCCAGCTGCCTGCCCTGCACAAACGTCTGTTCTGCCTCCTCCCAGCTGCCCTGCACACACACACACCCTGCTTCCTCCTCCCAGCTGCCCTGCACACACACCCTGCTTCCTCCTCCCAGCTGCCCTGCACACACACACCCTGCTTCCTCCTCCCAGCTGCCCTGCACACACACACACACACACCCTGCTTCCTCCTCCCAGCTGCCCTGCACACACACACCCTGCTTCCTCCTCCCAGCTGCCCTGCACACACACACCCTGCTTCCTCCTCCCAGCTGCCCTGCACACACACACCCTGCTTCCTCCTCCCAGCTGCCCTGCACACACACACCCTGCTTCCTCCTCCCAGCTGCCCTGCACACACACACAACCTGCCTGCTCGCTGGCGAGGCCTCGACTACCTCTCGTCCCAGAATATTCAAACAGGTCAACTCTGTTCAACACTGCTTCAAAACACTGAACCTTTCCCTTATTTCCTTCCCACGCCCTGACCTGTTGACCTTTGACCAATAATGTTTGACCTGTAACCTTATCCAAGTCTTAAATGTTAGTAAATATGAGTTAGTAATAGTGTGGGTATAGTTTTGTAGCATGTTTTTAAAGCTTATATTGATAGGGTTCGTTAGTGCTTCGAACTGGTTAACAGAGGATTGTATGGAGGCTATCTTTTGTTGCTAGGTAGTTTGTGGGTTGTTAAAGGACTGGATTGCCTTGCATGATAGCATTACATAGACAGAATACGGCAGCCATGGCCAGGGGGGGGGCACCTAGGGGGGGACAGTGTGTGGTGGTAGTAGTTTCAAAGACTTATATATAGGCGTATTTTGTAGTGTCCTTCCGGAGTAGAATTATACTTATTTAAGCTCCGCCCCTGCTTGCCATCACAAAATACGATTGCAGCGCTGCCAAAGCTTTTTCTTGATGTTGCCGAGAGTAAAAGTGTCGTACACTTCATTACCTCTTGCAGAGGCTCAAGGAATATCGTTAAGGTTGACATTATTGAAGGCACAGCAAAGAGTAGTAGCGTGATTGTCTGTATTACACATCGATATCTAATTGTTTTGAGCTCTTAGAATGGCCTAGCATTGTTTTCTAACTCTATAGATGGACTTGATATTAAACTGAAATGTTTAGGGCGCTATGAAACTGTTATTTGAATATCTATTTGCTACACAGCCATTTCACGATGTGCGTCGAGGATGTTTAATGCTTTCATGGACCTGTACGTATGTAGGCTACGTGTACCTACATCTACGTTTCACCAATTATTCTTTGCCTAAACCTAGATGAATGCTGGTTGTGATTCATCCTCCAGTGCATCTCCCCCGTTTAACATCCATGGGCGGGTGCAAGGAATATAGAGGACAAGGAAGGTGGAGTCCTATGTAAGCAGAAAATCCCTGCCCTATGCACTTGCTGGCGCTTAGATGGCGCTACCGTCGCCTCTTCAGGGAATGTAAACAAACAGACCCACAAGGCCCACATGGCTACTGACACCAAAGACGCAAGAATGCCGCCCGCCGCCTCTCGCTATTGCTACTGTGTGTGTGACAAGAAGAGACGTAAACACCCTGGAGTGAGGCTGCAGTTGTTCCCGAAAGATGCTAGAAGGTATGTAAGTGTCGTTTTAAAGGATATTTGAGTCAATAAGAGAAAATCCAGAGTGACCAAATATCCTTAAAAAAGAGCTACCCTTTATGAGTGCTCCCTCCCTTGCCTCTTAAGCTATCACTGGGCATGTCTAACTCTAAAGGGCTCAAGGTAGTCAAGCCTGCCACCGTGCTGGCGAAAATAAAAGAAACTAGATAAGCCCGTTACCGTGCACACGGGATACAGTTGATTCGGGCCGCCAGTTGGAATCAGGCCGCCTATATTAAATGCATACTGGACGAGAGTTTCGCGGTCGTTTCAGAGGACACAGACTATTTTTTCTTGGCCTACAATGGGTGCTTGGGGAGCGGAGCCCCCCAGCTAGTGGTGTGGTTACATTGGTTAGGAGGTTAGGTTAGATTGTCGAGTGGGGTCATTTTGTGCAGTCAGTTCGTATAAAAGTTTTTTCGTACACCAGTAGATTCGTACTCCAAAAGTTTTTCCTATACGAAACCATAGTCGTTTCGTACACTCAGCTCAGTTGAAAGTTGGTTTCTTTACATGACAAACCTTTTTTGGTGTTGTGATTTATATATATATAATATATATATAAATATATATATATTATATATATATATATATATTTTAATATATATATATATATATATATATATATATATGTATATATGTATATATATATATATATATATTATTATATTTTGTATTGTAAGCACGTAGTTCCCTTCTCAAACATTTATTTTGATCATATCTTTCTGTAGCGCCATTAGCATCAGCGGAGATTGGGCTAGATGTGGCAGCAGGGGAGGACAGCTCTACCATTACTACCGGAAATATGCACACAGTGGTTTGTACAGACTATGCATTATTGTTATCATCAACCCATCTATATTAAGGGTGTATTTTCTTATTAATGGCTTCCAGCCCTTATCATGTTTTGGGACAAAGTTTTTATTTTCTCTTTTCTTAATTATATGGCTTTAGCTTGGCAGGTACAGTATCAATGTTCTAATTAGTACAGGATTATTACTGATTTTTTATTTGACAGATTGTTTTGACACTGATGTTGGAGTGCTGCCTAAACCAGTCCAGCCACAGCTCCCCCACATAACCACAGCCACAGCCCCCACACATAGCCACAGCCCACCTCCACCAATAAGCCACAGCCACAGCCTCCCACCACATAACCCACAGCCACAGCCTCCCACCACATAAGCCACAGCCACAGCCTCCCACCACATCAGTCACAGCCACAGCAAATGGATGGTTTTTGAGAGTTATAATGTTAACATTTTGCATGATGTTAGTCTCACTTATGAATTATAGTCGGGAGATGTAATTATACCTTGTATCGACAAATTTCCGTATACAGTCTCAGAAAGTATCAACAATGAGTGGTTTTCAGGTGTGTGCCAGGAGCCTCTCTTCCTCTTCCATGGTGCCTCCTCCAGCAGCACCAGTGACCTCACCTCACATACATGTTTGTAGAGGGTAAAAACTCATCGAGTATTTCCTTTTTTAAAAATTTGCATAATACCAGTTGCTAGTGTTTGTTTATTATTGATACTGTCTTTTCTTTCTTATCCCTAAAACTGCCCCAAACAACCTTTCTCCTCACTATACATATCTCACATGTCCTCCTCATCTTCTTTACCCACTTCCTATTCACCATCCTACATTTCCTTCCATACTGCTAATTCACCTCATTTCTATGCAGAACATAATGAAAAATATTTTTGCAATTATTGCTATTTAACTAACAACAAACTTTTTTCAACAGAGGGTTTGGAACAGCAAACATGAGTGAGGGTCACCAGGATGTCCAAGCCTCAAAATGCCCCAAAAGTCGTAGTATTTCGGAAATTTTTATTTTGCTGTTCCTCTACAATGCATGATTTTAGATTTTAAGTGACTAAAAAAATCTCGGATATTTTTTGCATATTATATTTGTAAAGATATTTTTTTTCATATATCTACCAGTCGTTCTCACTCTTGCATCTTTCCTCTTTCTCACACTATCTACTCCAACACTATATCCTCCCATTTATCAGGGGGTCATCCTCTCACACTCCCAACATATATTCTACACATATATATCCTTGTCATCTAAACTTTCACCCATTTTTTCAAGGTGTCCATCATTTACCATTTCAGTGTTCTGTGCTTCACCACCATCACCACTCCACAGCTCATTCCTTCTAAATTTACTAGACATATCAGAAATCATCCATATACATTTATAGTACATAATTATGTTAGTAAGTTATGCTTATGTAAACAATGTGTAACACTTTCCATATTCTCAGGGACCCAATAAGAAGCCTCCTACGAAACACCATCACAGGCTGCGTATGCGAATACAGCAAATGGGGAGGGAGGCTGTTAGAGCACCACACCAGTGATAGCGACGGCTGAAAATTTTTCTGGCCCCGGAGGTGTTGATTTTTTTAAGGACCATCATTCTTCTTCTTGTGACCTTTGTCGCTTAGTATCGCTTCAAAAGTTACTCTTCCACTTCATCTCCTTCGTTAAACAAAACTTGTAACACCCTTGTTTATTTCACCTGGGAAAGACATTTTCATCAGCTTTCAATCCTTTGATTATCATCCTAATTCATTGTCTCTTGTGTGTTCTTATCTCCCAGCACTGCGTTAGGAACACTGGTGAGGTTTACAATACTTTCAGTTTCCTTTCTGTCCCCATACAGCCCCAACTCCGTACACAGGGGCCCCCTCTTTCTGCTCTAGTCTCCCGTCCCACCTCTCTGCCTAGGACTGTTACTATTGACGCTATAAGCTTTTCCCTCTGACTCCTATACTTGTTGCATTCCACAATGACATGTTCTACAGTTTCTTTCGCTCCTACCCTGTAGCTACAATTCTGGTTCTCCAGTTCCCCGTTCCTTCCGTTGACTTCCAAGGTGCCTGTTCTTGCTTTTTAGAGTAACTTACTCCCCCAGTCTCCTACATGCCAGGTCACCCCCCTGGTTTCTGTTTCCCCCTGTACTACTGCAACGTTGATTTCTGACCATTCCCTCCTGCCATTAACTAGCCCATTATTCTCAATTTTTTTTTGATATCTCTTATCTCCATCTTGTTCCATTTCTCTCCTTTTCCCTCCTAGTTCCTTCTTCCAGGTGGTACTTGATCTATTTTCCTGTGATATTTTCTTTGGGCCCCTCTTCTTCAGTAAGTCTCAATTTTCTTGTGGAACACCAGTTTTCCTTTAATTATCCCCTTTTCCCCGAAGGTGCTCCATCCCATGTCTCCCCTTATGGCCTCTACATCAGTGCTCCTACAAGCTCCTAGACCCCATCTGCCTACTGTGTTCTGAGCCTTTACCAAGTGCATGATGTCTCCTTCCCTGTACGAGTCACTTCTGACCCATACAGACAATAGGGGACAAGCCACCCCCTTCCATAAACTCCTGCCTACTTCATATGTATTAGTGACTGTTACCACCATTTAAATCATGCTATCATCCTCCTTGCCTTGCCTTCATTAACTTTCCCCTGCTTTTCACCGCCCATCCCTTCCCTTTTATACTTCCATTCCTAGTTATACATATGTATTATCTACTACTTCTAGGACATTATCTGAAGCAGCCCCTGACTCCTACCTTCACTGTTAAACTCCATGACTTTACATTTCATTTCACTAAACTTCAGGTCCCATTCCCTTCCGTACTTGTTTGTTTTTGTGTAAAATCTCCTCCATTTCATCCTTACTTTCTGCCATCAGCACTACATCATCAGCATAGGCCAGACATCCAACTTCTCTCCTCCAATTGCTACTCCTTTACTGGACTTCCTGATTCTCACGATGAGTTCCTCTAAATACAGATTAAATAATGTTGGGGACATGACAGATCCTTGTCTTAACTCCAATATTATTTACCATTCCCCCTTGCCTTTTTCCCGAACCCCCTTTGCTCCTCTCCTAACATCTTGTTTTCCTCTATCCACAATTTCAATTTCTCATTTATAATCATTTCAAAAACCTTGGCTAGTATGTTCATGACAGCTATGGGCCCATAATTGGCTATGCCCTCCTTATCTTTTCCTCCTCCTTTGTGTATTAGGGTCACTCTGCTCTTTTTCCAGTCCTGTGGCACGCAGCCTTGCTCCAGCACTGTCCACATATGTTATATATTGCCTGTTTTACCATTTCTCCTCTATATTTAACAAACTCCCCTATGAGCCCATCTGTCTCTGCAGCTTTGCCGTTCTTCAAAACTTTTTAGTACCTTTTCTACCTCTCCAAGCTCAATTAGGTACTGTTTCCTCCATTTTCTCTTGTCACTGTAGATCATAATGTTTTCCATTCGCTTCTACTTCCATGTCCTTTCTAATTACTTTTTCTCCAGTACCCTTCTATTAATGATTCTATTTCATCCTCCTTCTCAGTATGTCTTCCCTCTATTTTCAATTAACCTTTTTGGTTAATCTCTCGTCCACCGAGGTTTCTTTTTAGGTTTTCCATCCTTTATTTTCCCTCTTCCCTCGAGGTAAACTGTTGAGTTTCTTTGCCTGCTGTCAACAAGAGTTTCATCTAAATTTTATTATATTTTTTGTCATTGCTTTATAATGTGTTCTTGCAAGACTGCCTCTGCTTTGTGCTACTGTGGACTGCATGTACTGTATCTAGCTGTTGCTTTTCTATTCTCCCTGGGATATAATGTTTCCTCCCTTTGTTGCAAAGCATTCTAACTGCTACATATGCTGCTTACCCTTTTACTTGTTTGTAAATAGTATATTTGAATTTTGTATTTAATTTATTTTAATTTTATTTATTTATTTTTGTTTGTTTTTATGTTCACCTCATATACTTTGGCATTTGGTATCTGTCCTCTTTTTTCCCTCATGATCTGCAGGACAACAACAGGTTTGTGCTGTTTGTTACAGCATGTTATTCAGTAATGGTTTCCACTTAATTTCCTTTTCAGTAGCCTCTAATGCTTATAAATCTGCGATATTTTTTATTGGTTATATGTCGTTTAATACCCTTTTTTTGCCTGTTTTGCCCCCTTGTAATGTATGCTAAAAGCTTTTGCTTTGTTTCTTTTGTTCCAACATGTATGATGTATAGCATAACGTTTTCCACACCATTGCTCAAGGTTTCTAACATAAAACTCTTGATGTGTTTTCTGTCATGTGGTGCAGCATGTTTTGCAACAAACTCATGTGTTTTCTCGTGCTATGCATCACAGTGTCTTTTACTGCTGCCATTAATGCATGATATTAGTTCGATGTTTTTGTGATCTCTTGTATAATGCAACTAACTTCTTGTGTTATCTCCTGCAATGCATTGCAATGTCTAATAGGCAGGTGTTGCTGTTGTCATGTAGCTGCATGTAAAAGAGTAATGATCTTACTGTTCTGCTTTGTATTACATAATCAAGTATTGCATCATGTTCTACATGATTTGTAAACCTCAAAGTACATAGAAATTTGAATAAAATTTGACTACCATATTTTGCTTTATATAATTTATTTCCTTGTCAAAGATACTATCCAAAATATTTATATTTCTTTGAAGGTTATAGCCTATAACCTTCAAAGAAATATACATTTTTTGGATAGTATATATATAATATATAGAGGAAGTGCAGGGATATTATGAGCATTTGAGTTACCCATCGATTCTGTACGTCTCTAATGTTTCCCATGCTCTGTCTTTACCACTATCCCGCGGTTAGATGGCGTGACAATCGCGGCTTCGAAACTTTACTACAGGAATCACCTTCCTTGTCCTCTATATTCCTTGGGCGGGTGTGTGGTGGGTGGGTGTGTGGTGGGCGGGTGTGTGGTAGGTGTGTGGTGGGCGGATGTGTGATGGGCGTGTGGTGGGTGGGTGTGTGGTGGGCGGGTGTGATGGAGTGTGGTGGGTGGGTTTGGGGTGTGGTGGGCGGATGGGTGATGGGCGTGTGGGGGGGTGGGTGTGTGGTGGGCGGATGGGTGATGGGCGTGTGGTGGGTGGGTGTGTGGTGGGCGGGTGTGTGATGGACGTGTGGTGGGTGGGTGTGTGGTGGGGCGGGTGGGGTGATGGGCTTTGTGGTGGGGGGTGTGTGGTGGGCGGTGTGTGATGGGCGTTGTGGTGGGTGGGTTTTTTTTGTGGGGGGGGCGGGTGTGTGATGGACGTGTGGTGGGTGGGTGTGTGGTGGCGGATGGGTGATGGGCGTGTGGTGGGTGGGTTTTGTGGTGGGGGAGGGTGATGGGGTGTTGGTGGGTGGGTTGGGGTGGGCGGATGTGTGATGGGCGTGTGGTGGGTGGGGTGTGGTGGGCGGATGGGTGATGGGCGTGTGGTGGGTGGGTGTGTGGGTGGGCGGATGGGTGATGGGCTGTGGTGGTGGGTGTGTGTGTGGGGCGGAGTGTGAGGGGCGTGTGGTGGGGGGGTGTGTGGTGGGGCGGATGTGTGGATGGGCGTGTGGGGGGTGGGGTGTGGGGGGCGGATGGGTGATGGGCGTGTGGTGGGTGGGTGTGTGGTGGGCGGATGGGTGATGGGCGTGTGGTGGGTGGGTGTGTGATGGGTGTGTGGTGGGGGGGGGTGCCTGGGTGGTGGTGGGGTGTGTGGGGGCCCGTGGGTAGAGACCTCCTTACCGGGTTGGCGCTGAATCAGACTGATGAAAGGTTCGTATTCGTGCCCTGCGATAGTTCTCTAAAAGGCTTTCTTTTTGTGTGATATAACATATATACCAAATTTATACATTTCTATTGCAAATGTATATCACTCATGAATATATTTAAGTATTGACTATACTATAGAAATAATACACCATTTTTTGGTGCTAAGCCAGCAAGCATCAACGAAGTTTCCCGGACACATTGAAAAATTCGAGGGATTGGGAAATTTGTTTCCCCGACGTCGCTGGAGAATTTTTAATATTTGTGACTTCTTACCCGTTAAGAGTCACCTACTCTACTCCTTACTACTCCTTACCTACTATAATTAAATACAGTATCCTTTGCATGTCGTGCGCATGTAATGAATGTTGAATTTGGGTGAGAATTAAAGGAAAAGAGAAACATTTACGGGAGGAGTTTGATAAGATTTCTCATGCGCGCCCATTGATTGGCCAGGGTCTTGAAACCACCACCACACCCACGACTGTAAAACTTTACAGGAAAAAAAGTAAAAAGTGTACTGCTCAGTTTTCTATGCACGCAAAAGAGTAAAAAATAAGTGGGCGGAGCTTAAATAAGTAAAATTTACTTCCAAGGGCATGGACAAAATACCCTTATATATAGATCGATAGATATAGAATAGCTAATAATAAATAATAAAATAATAAAAAGGTTTGTTGATAATCTGGTTAAATAATTGCAGGAAAATATCATAGCAGTGGGTACTGGGGGAAAATCAAACCTGGTCGGGCAGAGAGAGAGAAAAAAGAGAGAGGAGGAAAAGAGAGAGGAGAGAAAAGAGAAGAGAGAGAGAAGAAAAGGAGAGAGAGGAGGGTAAAGTGACTGCTGATGAAAAACCTGGGGCCCTGAATTAAAAAACAACCCTGACTCAAAATAACAAAAAGGGGAAAGGAGGGAGAAAAAGAGAGAGAGAGAGAGAGAAGAAGAGAGGAGAGAGAGAGGAGAGGGAGAGAGAGAGAGAAAAGAGAGGAGAGAGATAATCCCAGAATTAGTATATAAGTATCCCGAGATACATTGCCCTTTCAGGTGGTAATGCTTAATCCCTTCACTGCGGATATCAAATTTCATAGGCCCTCCCCCCGTGCGGCGGGGTTTAAATTAAAATATAAAATAATACAGATCTATTTTAAAGGCCTAATGAATGGATGCTCTTCCCCACCAGAAAATCTATTTTTTGGGCTTTGGTGGAGGCTCCAGCTAAGTGAAGAGTTACGTCAAAGGAGCAACGGGCCCTGCCGTGCTGCCCCGACGACAATGAAACTACTTTTATCAACTAAAAACAGTTATTTTGGCTAATGCTTCATTCATGCATTCATTCTTCATTCATACTTCTGTTTTTTTATCCCTCAAGAAAATATTGAAATTTGACTATTTAGCCTCGCCATTGAAAAAGGGCCGGCAGCGACAAAAACGTCGTCTGTCCCCTTTACTTATTAGTCACACTAACTCACGAAAACAGAAAAGAGGTTTTATTTTAAAACGCAACACTTGCCCTGTGCCATACAAGCCTATCACAAAAGAAAAATTTACCCATAATAAATTGGGCGAGTTTAAATACAGAAACCATATATGTCCCGCCGCAGTGAACCTTAAATAGCTGAGAGACCGTATTGTACCACCGAGTGATCCCCTTTGATAGTGAGAGCCGTATTTTTACCAGCCGCATGAACCCCCCTTTGATAGCTGAGAGACCCTATTTGTACCCCGCAGTGAACCCTTAGATAGCTAGAGACTGTATTTGTACAGCCGCAGGGGTCCCTTAGATAGCTGAGAGACTGTATTTGTACAGCGAGGGGGAAACCCTTTTATAGTGAGAGACTGTATTTGTACAGCCGCAGTGCCCCCCAGATAGCTAGAGACGTATTTGTACAGCCCATGATCCTTAGATGCTGAGAGACCGTATTTTTACCAGCCGCAGTGAACCCTTTGATAGCTGAGAGACGATTTTACAGCCCCAGTGATTTAAGAAAAATTTTACCAGCCCTGCCCGAAGTGAGAAGGACCCGTTTTTAAAGGGTGAAAACCCTTAAACAGGGTTTATTTGTTTAACCCTAATTTTTTCTTTTTTTTTTTTTTCTCTTTTTTTTTCTTTTTTTTTAATTTTTTTTTTTTCTTCTTTCATGTTTCCTTCTTTTTTCTTTCCCCCCCTTCTTTTTTTCTCCTTCCCCCCTTCCCTCTTCCTGTTGTTCCCCCCCCCCCCCCCCGGTAAAAAACCAACTCGAACCAGTTTTTCTCTGCGGATATTTTAAAACGCGGAAGGGTTTTACATAGAAACACATTCCCCCGAATCCCAATAACAACTTCAACATTGACGGACCCCCTTTAATTCTTAGGAACTTGAGAATCAGAATACAGACCGTCCATAAGCAGTGGACCTCAGAAGTTTTACGTGATAACGCTAAAATTATGAAAGCCTTTTCCTTTCCTTAGAACATTCTCGAACCATTTTACCATGAGAAAGTGATGCGAATACGCCATTGGGTTTTGAGTTAATAACGAGGTAAATTGCTCTTTCCAGTCAAATTTTTCTCATCAAGTAAAAGTCTTTATTACACTCAATCAATCAATCATTGGGGGCATACGCCGGGGGGCGCGTCGCCTCGCCCACCCTACGACGCCACTCCCGGGGGTCACCTCGCGCGAGTTCCCATGCAGGCTCCTTTCCCATACCAAGCAGCTCTCGACAAGAAACATCAACTTGCCCCAGCCACGAGCCTTGTGGGCGCCCCCTTGGCCTCCTCCACGCCGGATTGTCTCTTACAGATACAACCCGATGGGAAGAATCGGTTTCAGGGTAGCGTGCCACATGCCCATATAGCCGAAGTTGGCGCTGACGGACTATGCAGGTAATAGGCCTCGATTCAGTCTCACGGTGCAATCGCTGATTTGACACGTAATCATCCCAGCGATACCCCATGATTCTGCGAAGACACTTATTACCAAAGGCATTGATTCGTCTCTTCAAGTCACTATTTAGTGTCCATGTCTCACAACCATAGAGTAAGACAGGGATCACAAGCGACTTGAAGATCCGGATCTTTGTCCTCCTGCACAGGTACCGACAACGCCAAATACTCCTGCTGAGGGGAGTCCATAACACCGTGGGCTATGCCAATCCGTCGTAAGGCTTCTTGACGTGACCCGCCGTCATTATGGACTGCGCTACCAAGGTATGTAAAACTTTCCAAGATCTCAATGTCCTCGCCACACGCAATAACAGACTGTACTGCTTCATCTAGTAAGTCTCCAAACACCTGGACCTTGGTCTTGAGCCAGGAGACCTCAAGTCCCAAAGGCTTTGCCTCCTCGTGCAGCGCCTCGAGAGCCATCACCAGGACCTCCAGCGACTCAGCAAAGATTACTGCATCATCGGCAAAAACAAGATCACTGATCTTGGTGTTGCCGACGGATGCTCCACAATCACTTTGATCTACAACCTTGTCCAATACCCAGTCCATACAAGCGTTGAAAAGTGATGGGGCAAGGACGCACCCTTGCCTCACTCCTGTATTCACAGGAAAGAAGCTGGATACACCTGCCCCACACTTCACAGCACTCTCAGTCCCAGAATACAGACCAGTTATCAAACCAATAGTCCTTGCAGGAATCCCTCGAAGTCGCAGAAGATCCCAGAGTGACTCACGATGCCTGAGTCAAAACGCCTTCTTGAGATCAACATAGGCTGTAAGCATCCCCTGTCGAAACTCACGTCGGCGTTCCACCAGGCACGAAGCGCTAGGATACGGTCCGTTGTTGACTTACCAGGCGTGAACCCAGACTGCTGAGGTCTCTGATGCTTCACCAGATGACTGCGAATTCGTGTCAGCAATAGATTGGCAAGCACCTTGCCTGGTACGCTGAGCAGTGTAATACCACGGTAATTGTTTGCAGTCCTGACGGTCCCCTTTCCCTTTCAGATAGGGCGACAGCCCCTTTCCAGTGGAGATGG
>JACEEZ010020225.1:0-10179 GCA_016584305.1 Chionoecetes opilio
GCCCGTTTTAAAACTTTGGAAAGGGGTAAAAGCCTTTTCCAAAAAAAAAACCAAAAAAAACCCCCAATTGGTTCAAATTAAAGGTTCCCTTGATTTTTAAAACCCTTATTTTGGGAGAAAAAAAAAATATTGGGGGAAAAAAAATTGTTTTTTTCTCGAAAAAATCCCAAAAATTTAAGCACAGGGTTTGAAAAAAAAAATTGTTAAAAAATAGGGGATTTTTAAATTTCTTTTTAAAAAAACGGAGTTAAAATCCCTGGGATGTAATATTTTGGGGTTTTTCCCCGGGGAAACCTTCGATTTTTTCCCACCTTTTTTGAAACTAACAATGGTTTGGGAGACAAATTTCATGGATGGCATTGGCTTTAAACAAAACGGGGAAAAAAGGGCGAAACTCTATTTTTTGATTTTAAAATTTTCGGGACGGGTTTGGGGCCCCATTTTTTCGATAATTAAGTTGGGATGGGCAGTACTAAAATTTAAATTTCAATCCCCAAATTACGTAAGAAACAGAAAAAAATGGTCATCAAGTGACCGCCTATAACCGGGAGGTTTTGGCAATTTAAAATTTCCTTTCCGAAAATTTGTAATGCATTGGGGCCCAAACTTCAAAATAACATCTAAAAAAATGTTAAGGCCGGAAAAATTTTAGGGGTTCCTCAGAGAGGCCCGGGGGGCGGGTTTAATCCCCACAACCCGGTTTTGCCGGGGGGCCCCGCCCATCAAACCCCCCCTATGCCGACGGGCAGGGGAGGGGCTCCTTAGACGAGGGGGGAAAAGGGGGAACCCCCTTAAAAAAGGGGGGTTCCCCAACCTTTTTTTTGGGGGGTCCGGGGCTTTTGAGAGGGGGCGCCTGCCCGTCGAATCCCCCTGGGTAAACCGC
The DNA here is from genome assembly GCA_016584305.1 of Chionoecetes opilio. NCBI lineage: Eukaryota > Metazoa > Arthropoda > Malacostraca > Decapoda > Majidae > Chionoecetes > Chionoecetes opilio. The sequence goes on from JACEEZ010020225.1 coordinate 884, forward strand.
GGAGGTTTTTCGGTGGGCTCGGGGGAACGTTCTGAGCCTCTCAGACGATCATGACTACCTCTCCTATGGGGGCGAGCTCATAGGCTGGGGGTGATATAGTGGGATCTCTGAGACGAGGAGGCCCGGCCCCAGGGGCGAGATAGCAGTGGGGGTTACACCTACTTTCTGGCCGGCATGAGCAATGGTCACCGTACGGTGTAGGGGATAGTATAGGCGTCTCCAGCAAACTGAAACCCGTCATTGTTGAGGTGACTCGGTTGATAGCGTTTTAATGCGGGGAAGGATGAAAAAAAACACTCGGGTTCGGGGTTCTTTTTGCAGTTACGCCCCTCCAGATGCGTAAAACTGAAGAAAAAGGAGATTTTCTACCCCAAACCCGACCCCGTTTTGACCATGTCCCCCTCGGGACAACTCATTATCTTGGGGCTTCAATGCTACTACTGGCACGGAGAGATGGCTACGATTTGTGTGTTGGCCCCAGGCTCCGGTACCAGAAAAAACCAACAGTTCTCTGTTTCTAAACTTTGCAGGCCCAGAAGGTTGAGAATTGCAGGTTTTTGGTATCAGAGACCAGAGCTGCCCCGCTGGACTGGTATAGTAATGCCGGAGGGGTGCTAAGGAGATCGACCAATCCTGTTAGTACTCGTTGGGGGGGTCGCCAAAAAATGCAGGGTTTCCCCCGTGCTGAGTTTTTTGGAAAAACAGTCACAGCTTTGTTGTTGCTAATTTAAGCTTCAGTCAATCCAGAAGAATCTTAGAGGTAAACGATACGTTTTTCATTTGAGAAACTAAAGGACTTGACATGTGCTCATGAGTTGCGGTGGCAGTTCAAATCGGTTTGATGTGTTGGGTGCCCCGGGGACCCGTGAACTAGGGAAACCCTTTTCAAACGTAAAACTCTACAGGTGCCAAGGAGTGTAGGGGGGACGCCCGAGGTCAAGGCGGGGTTTTGTTCACGGAGACGTTGGGAAAATCGAGGAGAGGGGGTCACCTGCCAGGTGGCGGGAAACCGGGCCACCAAACAGGGCTCTGTCACGCCGGACTAGAACCCCCCCTGGGGGGGGAAACAAGGAAGGTATTTTGGAGTCTCGCTGAGATGTCGAGGGTCTTTTTGAACGCTAATGACCCCCGACCCGCCTCCCGAGCCCTGAAGAAGCTCCGTTCCAATTTCCCCCTTTCTGGGGGGGGAAGTGCTATTCGAACAGAAGATGGGGCCTCTTTTGTCGGACGGGTTGGGCAGATGGTCGGGGGCTCCTACTTTGGGCAGTTTTCACGGTGGCCCCAACTGAGCGCTTCACACCACTGGTTCAGGCAATGGTGCCCCCCCCCTTGACGAAACGACCCTTCTTGAGAAACAGGAGGCTGTAGCAAAGTTTAAGGGTGGAAAAGGGGGGTGTTTTGTAATATCAGTGTGGAGTTCAAAGCGGGGGGGTTTAGGCAATGATTCGCTGGGTTTCATGCTGTCCTGATGCCCCTGTGGGAATCAGGGGACCATTCTCTTGACTGGGGAAAAAGGGGGGTGGTGGTCCCCATTGGAAAGGGAAAGGGGCCGTCAGGACTGCAAAAATTACCGCGGTTTTTTACACTGCTCAGCGTACCCGGCAAGGGGCCTTTCCACTGTTTCTGACACGAATTCGCAGTTATTGGTGAAGCACAGGACCTCAGCAGTTTGGGTTCACGCCTAGTAAATCAACAACGGACCTATCCTAAAGCTTGTGTCCTGGTGGAACGCCGACGTGAGTTTCGAAGGGGGCTTGCAGCCCTATGTTGATCTAAGAAGGGGGTTTACAGGGAGTGAAACATCCTTTGGGGTTTGCACTTTGAGGGGTTCCTGCAAGGGACTATTTTTGATAACGGCTGTATTTGGGACTGGAGTGCTGTGAATGTGGGGCGGTGTTCCAGCTTCTTTCCTGTGAATACAGGATAGGCAAGGGTTTCGTCCTTGCCCCATCACTTTTCAACGCTTGTATGGGGTGGGTATTGGGACAAAGGTTTTTTAGATCAAAGTGATAGTGGAAAACCGTCGGCAACACCAAAATCACTGATTTGTTTTTGCCGATGATGCAGTAATCTTTTGCTAGTGCGGAGGTCGGTGATGGCTCTCGAGGCGTGCACGAGGAGGCAAAACCTTTGGGACTTGGGGGGGTCCCCCGGCTCAAGACCAAGGTCCCGGTATTTGGAGACTTACTAGATGAAGAGTACAGTCTGTTCATGCGTGTTCGAGGGGAAAATTGAGACTTGGAAAGTTTTTTCTACCCTTTGGTAGCGCAGTCCATAATGACGGCGGGGCACGTCAAGAAGTCTTCGGCGGATTTGGCATAGCCCCCGGGTGTTTTGGGGCTCGCTCACGGGAGTATTTGGCTTTGCGGGGCCGGCAGGAGCAAAGTCCGGATCTTCAAGTCGTTGTATCCCTGTTTACTCTATGGTTTTGGGGACATGGACCCTAATAGTGACTTGAAGAGACGAATCAAGCCTTTGGTAATAAAGGTCTTGCAGAATCATGGGGTATCGCGGGGATGATTACGTGTCAAATCAGCGATTGCACGTGAGATGAAACGAGGCCTTTTTTACCCGCTAGTCCGTCAGGGCCAACTTCGGTATATGGGCATGGGCCGCTACCCCGAAACCGATTTCCCTGGGGGTTGTACTGTAGGAGACAATCCGGAGTGGAGGGGCCAAGGGGGCGCCCACAAGGCCGTGGCTGGGGCAATTGTTTTTTGTTGTCGAGAGCTGTTTGGTAGGGAAAGGAGCCTGCATGGGAACCGCGGGGTTGGTGACCCCTGGAGGGCGTCGTAGGGTGGGCGAGGCGGCGCCCCCCCGGGTTCCCCCCAATGATTGATTGCCCCCATAAAAATCTTAAAACTAGTCCGCATTGCCTAGTGCCTAAAAAAGGGTTTTATGATGTTGGGTTTATTAAAACGAAAACTTTTGAACACAAAAATCCGAAAGTAATGACAAAATTATCCTCCTTTGGTTAGCCCATTTGGGAATATGCCGTTAAATTTGGTCGCCCTGTTTTCGTAAAAAAATAGAAAAAATTAATCAGAGCAAAAAGAGAAACCCAAAAAAATTTTCCATCTCTGCAAAATTATCTTATGAAGAGAGTGGGGGAAACTTAAATTTTTTTTCCTTAAGGGATCGTAGAATCCGTGGGGACTGATAAAAAAACCTTTAAGATCCTAAAAGGATTTGATGTCATTAATCAAGAGAACCATTCGAGCTTTTAAACCCCGTGACAACAAAAAAATAAGGTTTAAAAAACAAAAACGGTCAACGTTCATCACTGTCCCCTTTAAAAAATTATTTCAATGTGAGGTCTTTTTGATCGATGGAAAAATTACCAGCAAAGTTGTCGAAGCCAGTACAATAACTACTTTAAAAAAAAAACAGGCTTGAGCGCACTGTAAAAAAGGGTTTTGATAGTGCCCTGCGAATTCATATTTAGTACCCCGGATCGATTATTTTTAGTTAGAGGTAAATTTTAGTTTAAAATTTCATACCCCATTTTTTGCACTACGAAAATTCCGTGTTCCTATCTTTTTTAAAGGGCATGGTATATTTTCCAATGTTTTCTTACAAGTAGTGTAGTTAGTGTATGAATTTTAGCAGATACCCTCGTCATGGACCAATAGGCTCCTGGTGTTTGTTATTCCCATGTAATTTCCTCCTCCTCCTCCTCCTTTCCCCCCCCCCTCCTCCCCCCTCCTTTCCTCCCTTTCCCCCCCCCCCCTCCCCCCCCCCCCTCCCACCCTTCCCCTTTCCCCCCTCCTCCCCCTCCTCCCCTCCCCCCACCCCTCCTCCTCCCCCTTTCCTCCTCCCCCCCCTCCTACTCCTCCTCCTCCCCCCCCCCCTCCTATCCTTTTCCCCCTCCTCCTCCTCCCCCTTTTCCCCTCCGCCTCTCCCCCGTTATCCACTTTTTCCCCCCCATCCACCACCCCACCACCCCCACCCCCCACCTCCTCCCCCGTTTCTACACATACATAAATTTCCCCAAGAGAGAAAAATTTACAGGTAGGGAGTTAATTATCTCTCATATTTTTGCTTTGGGAACCCTCCAAAAAAGGCCGCACGTTTTTACGACCCCGAAGCCTTTAAATTCCAACATTATTTTTTGATTTATTTCTTTAAAAATTTTTATTATGGATTTAATTTTAAATTAATTCAAGGTAATATATTGTTTTGTATTCTGACTCCCTTTTATCTTTATTTAGAACTGTGTGCTATATTGCCTTTTTATTTATCTTTTTTTCTCTCCTCTCTCTCTCTCTCTCTCTCTCTCTCTCTCCCCTCTCTTTTCCTCTCTCCTTCCTTTTCTCTCTCTCTCTCTCTCTCTCTCTCTCTCTTCTTCTCTCTCTCTCTATCTCTCTCTCTCTCTCTCCTCTCTCTCTCTCTCTCTCTCTCTCTCTCTCTCTCTCCTCTCTCTTCTCTCTCTTTCTCTCTCTCTCTTTCTCTCTCCTCTCTCTCTTTCTCTCTCTCTCCCCCTCTCTCGTCTCTCTCTTCTCTCTCTCTCTTTTCTCTCTCCTCTCTCTCTCTCTCCCCTCTCTCTCTCTCTCTCTCTCTCTCTCTCTCTCTCTCTCTCTCCTCTCTCTCTCTCTTCTCTCTCTCCTCTCCTTTTCGCTCTATCTCCTCTCTCTCTCCCCTCTCTCCTCTCTCTCTCTCTCTCTCTCTCCCCTTTTCCCCTCTCTCTCTCCCTCTCTCTCTCCTCTCCTACCTCCTTAACCATTATCATAACTACATTAAGACCACCAAGCAATCCTTTTACAACCTATAACAACAAAAGAGAAACATGAATAGTAAGAACAGGATAAAGAGAAGGATGAGAAGGATGACATAGCATAAACAGACTAGCATCCTTCATCCTTATCCTGGCGGCGGATTCATCCCATGCAGGGTTCGTCAGTATCCTGTGACATGGTTATCTTGGTCAAAATTAATCAAGTTGGCTATTGTTCCGCGGGCAGGCGATATGGGGGCTCCGGGCGTGGACATTATATATGTGTGTGTGGACCATTAGACCTGTTCAGAAAACAATTTTTTCCTATTTGTATACCCTCCTGCACGGTTTCCAATGCTTTTTGACCTGGAAAAGTCGAAAATTACAACCATTATAAGCCGAAATGTCAGAAACCTTTGCCTCATGAAGCATGAAGTTCTATTCTATACACGTTTTCTGAAACGCCAGTTTCGGAGCATTTTGATGTTTGTTTTCGCCTATTTTTTTCACCAAAAAGGGCCCATAAGCAGGTTAAAGCAAGTAATTAGATGCTGACTGAAACATCAAAATGCATAGAAACATTTATGGAAATATTACATGTGATATTTACAGACAAATTTAAAAAAAAAATAAACGAAATATAATTTATTTCACTCTAGTCACAAATTCACAATGGTTTTAGCATGACATCTAATGGTCTGTTATGTTTGTTGCAGATCTGTTGAAACCTGCTAACAAATCCAGAGATACTTCACAAGATAACTTCACTATGGCAGTAAGCAAGGAGCTCCGAGGACGAAAAAGTTGACATCTCAGAACCTCCACCTGCAGCCCCATAGACAAGCGTCACGCCGACCTGCTACTAGATCTGCTACAGAAACCTTCCTGATCGCTCCCCCATCATCCAGCATCAGTGGCTCCCGTTACCCACCAACAGAAGGCCTTCCAGTATTTCCTCCATCTCCAGAGTTTGCCAGAAAATACGGGGAAATCATAAGCATCAAGACCTCGCCAATGAAACATTGGAGGCTTATCATCCCATTCTGGCAGATGGCTAGGATCAAGACCATGGACCAAGTACAATGCAGCGCAAAATTTTATGCATTTCCCAAAAAAAGGCACAGAGATCTAGAAAGGAATAAAGGTAGAACAGGTGACCCTGGGGGGAAAAGGAGTCCCTTTGTCCGGGAATTAGATAGCCTGTTCGAACATAGGAGCTTCAGATGCCATCCAGGAAATAGAGAGAAACCGACTGCTATCAAGGGAGAAGAAGGACAAGGACATCAGGTTCAAACCAGGATCAAAGACAGAGAGAAAGGCCCACCATGTCTTGGTCATGACAAGATATTTGAGTCACGGTCCCACAGCAAGCAGAGAGGGCTGCAAGACTGCAGCAGAGAGAGGAACAAGATATGAATTTGTCACAAAATTTCTACAATTTTTCAGCTGCCACACAGCGAAGGACTGCTGCTGATGTGTCTACCGGGCTGACCCAGCCGACAGTGAAGGGAATGCAGAGGACATGGATTATCAACAACCTCGTCCGGGGATGTTCACATCACCAAGACACTGTGACCTCACATTTCCCAGGAGGGTCATGGAGTGTGTTGACATCTGCAGTACCGCTGATCGTCTGGGATTGTCTGACAATCAAGTGACAGCCTTAGTCTCTGCTACATTAAAGGCTGGTGGAGCTGACCTGGACGGGTTTTTGTCATCTCAACCTCAAAAAACGAGACGGAACAGGATGCTGACAGGTACCACATCAGCCAGGAGTGCATGGCAGCATTTAGCAAAGACCCTCCCACGTATGCTGCTCTCCACTGGGAGGGCAAGATGCTGAGAGATGTCCTGGGAAGTGATCCTGGGACCACGTCAGAGACTCTGGCTGTGCTTGTCTCAGGACCACCTGCATTCCTGAAGGCAAGTATGGGAGTACCAGTGATAGACAGCTCAACAGGAACGGCTCAGGCAGAGGCATCCATGGATTTGCTGGAGGCATGGGGGCTTACTGGAGTGATCATGCCCTTGTGTTGACAAAAACGGCCAGCAACAGTGGAGTACATCGGGGAGTTTGCCAGGCTTCTGGAGCAACAGCTTGACAGGAAGGTGTTCTACTGGCCTGCAGACACCCACATTCTAGAAGTGCTGGTTGGTGCTGATTTGGGGGGAATCTGTTTGGCAAGGTCAAGAGCCCCGAGAATCCTTGGTTCAAGCACTTCAAGGACCCTTTGGACAGATCTTACCACAGACAACCTACAACCCTGCCATCAGACAAAAATGGTTGAATAAAAAGAAGAAGGAGTGCAAGGAAATACTACAAAGGAAATCCTGAGGTCGGAGACCTCCTAGAGCTGACTACTGTGAGATGGCTGAGCTTACACTGATCGTCCTTGGAGACACGGCTCCCCGCGGAATCCACTGGAGTCATCCTGGAGCCATTCATAGGCCAGGTGGATGGCCATAAACCTGTATTCTATGAAGATGTTCATGTTTGCTGAGCAGCTGGAGTACGATGAAGAAACTGTTGTGAAGCTGGAACGCCTCAACCTCTTCCTAGGACTGTTTTCTATACACCCATGTGGATGTCATCTACACTTGCTGCAGATTGCTCCTGCAAAAGATCTGCAGTTCATGAAGGACATGATGAAGTTCAAGAGAACAGATCCAGAGATTGCTCAGGCAGTGCCTACAAAAACTTGGGAAAACCACAAGTGGTACCCGACACAGGAGGTTGTGCGTTCGCTCTCTTCGGTAGCAGACTCAGTGACAAAGAGAAGCAGGACATTGCTTCCAAGCTGCACGCCACTGAGAAGCCAGATAGCTTTTAGACGAGGGAAACCTATGTTCCCTCAGGTTACAGCCAAGACGACTCTGGCTGATCTAGTTGGTCCAGAGAGTCATCTTCTGCTTGACACCCTTGGCATTGAGTATAACTGGCTTCTGCAACCTGTGGCGACATGGCCAAGGAGTGATGACTACAGCAAGGCCCTGGAATATGTCAGCAATGTAAAAGTAGTGAATGACATTGCTGAGCGGGGAGTCAAGATGATGACTGATTCGCAAACATCATTACCACAGATTCTCAGCAAAAACAGTACCTTCTTCAAACTGTGGAATACAACCGTGAGCGATTTGATAGCTTCAAGAAGCAAACTCTGAAAAAATGACTGTGAAGTGTCCTTCTGACATAGACAATAGAGTTTTCTGCCACTTGAAAATAGTTTTTAGAGTCTTTGTCACACATTTTTTGATGTCAAGATTGTAATATTTTTTGAAATTTAATGAAATTTTCAGAAAATTAGCTTTTTTTCTGGTATGATGTGTCTTTTTTTCTTGAATGTTTACTTGGATTGTTTTTTCAGAAATAATATTAAAAATGCTTCAATTTGATACCCAATTTGTTTTTTCTATCCCAATTGTAACAAAAGTCTCAGGTGAAAAAAAGTCTGGCGGAAGGCAAAATTAGGGGCTTTTCTACTGTCCGGGGCTTAATATCTTGGGTCCAATGAGGCAAAGGTTCCTGACATATTAGCTCAAAATAGTTGTAATTTTCGGCTTTTCCAGGTCAAAAAGCATGGGAAACCTTGCAGGGGGGTATAAAATTAGGAAAAAATTGTTTTCTGAACAGGTCTAGTGTGTGGTGGTACCCCCATGGTGTGTGTTCCCTGCTGCGTGTTCATGTACCTGTGTGTCCCTGTATCCCTGTATTGGCTGTTGTTGTTGTGGTGGTGGTGGAGGGGTGTTACAGTGTATGTGTGTGTGTGACGATTCTTAGTACTTAATCTCTCTCTCTCTCTCTCTCTCTCTCTCCTCTCTCTCCCCCTCTCTCTCTCTCTCTCTCTCTCCTCTCTCTCTCTCTCTCTCTCTCTCTCTCTCTCTCTCTCTCTCTCTCTCTCTCTCTCTCTCTCTCTCTCTCTCTCTCTATCTCTTTACCTTAACTTGAGGTCAAAATACAGCTGCCACGTGGAGGGAAGCAAACGCTTGAGAAACAGCTGTTATGAAGGTTCTCAACTGGCGTCTGGTGCAGTTGCTGTGAAAATTAATGAGTAGCGTAAAGCAGCGGCTCGGACCACCCTGAGTTAATGCAGCCGACACCCTCCCCCCCCCCACCACACGCACACCCACGTATCTCCTGGCGTGGAGAACAACTGGCCAGGTGAGCGGTTGTACGTGTCTGCCTCGATTTAATGAAGATCAGACTGATTTCTCGTGAGATTACCTGTTTCACCTCGTACTTCTGTTATATATTTTATTGAATACGTATATATATTTGAGAAGAGAAATGGTACGTAAAAGAAAGTGCTTGCTGTTGTCAGATATACTTACTTACTGCCTGTGTGTGTATGTGTGTGTGTGTGTGTGTGTGTGTGTGGTGTGTGTGTGTGCGTATGCGTGTGCGTGTGTGTGTCACTTATTTCCCCCAGCCTGCTGTTTATTTTCTTGATAAACTTTGCTTTAGACATAAACGTTTTCCTTTAACTCATGTGCATTTTTCCCTCCACGTCCTCCTTAGTCATCTTCTTCTTTCTCTGTTGTTGCTCCATTCCTGCAGCATACACAAGCAGTCCTCCTTTCCCCC
>JACEEZ010020225.1:11890-24390 GCA_016584305.1 Chionoecetes opilio
GAGAGAGAGAAGAAGAAGAGAGAGAAGAGAAAAAAAGAAAGAGAGAGAAGAGAGAGGGAGGAGAGGGGAAAGAAGAGGAAAGAAGAAGAGAAGAAGAAGAGGAGGGAAGAGAAAGAAGAGAGGAGCAAGAGGAGAGAAGGAGAAGAGAGAGAGAAAAAGAAAAGAGAAGGAGAGGTGAAGAGGGAAGTGAGAAAGAGGAAAGGAAAAGAAAAGAGGTAGAAGACATGTTTAGGAGAAAAAAAATAGAGGAAACGACGATTATGAGGGAAGGAGAATGGAGAAAGGATCTAAGGGGAGAGAAGTACCAAGAGAGAGAGGGAGGGAGGAGAAAAGGAAGGAAAGAGTCAGAAGTACATTAAAGGAGACACAACACAAAATGGAGGAGTCAGGTTAATAGATTGGAAGAGACTGGAAGGATGAAGAGTAAGGGAGAAGAGGAAGAGGAGGAGGAGAAAGATCACTCAAGAATACGGAAGGATTACAAAGGAAGAAGAACAGAACAGAGAAGTTTAAGAGGTGACAACACACAATAATATGAGAGGAAGAAAGGATAGGAAGTAGAAGGCACCCACCAATAGGAGAGAGTTTGGAGGAGAGAAGGAGAAGGAGAGAGAGGGAGAAATGAGAGAGAGAGAGAGAGAGAGAGAGAGAGAGAAAGAAAAGAGAGAGAGAGAGAGAGAGAAGAGGAGAGAAGAGAGAGACGAGAGAGAGGAGAGAGGAGAGAGAGAGAGAGAGAGAGAGAGAGAGAGAGAGAGAGAGAGAGAGAGAGAGAGAGAGAGAGAGAGAGAGAGAGAGAGAGAGAGAGAGAGATGAGAGAGAGAGAGAGAGAGAGAGAGAGGAGAGGAGAGAGAGAGAGAGGAGAGGAGAGAGAAGAGAGAGAGAGAGAAGAGAGAGAGAGAAGAGAGAGAGAGAGAGAGAGAAGAGAGAGAGAGAGAGGAGAGAGAGAGAGAGAGAAGAGGAGAGAGATGAGAGAGAGAGAGAGAGAGAGAGAGAGAGAGAGAGAGAGAGAGAGTGAGAGAGAGAGAGAGAGGAGAGAGAGAGAGAGAGAGAGGAGAGAGAAGAGAGAGAGGAGAGAGAGAAGAGAGAGAGAGAGAGAGAGAAAGAGAGAAGAGAGAAGAGAGGAGAGAGAGAGATGAGAGAGAGAGAGAGAGAGAGAGAGAGAGAGAGAGAGAGAGAGAGAGAGAGAGAGAGAGAGAGAGAGAGAGAGAGAGAGAGAGAGTTATCACAAACAATACAAAAAACCTTAAATCTTAAAAAGCTCGATCTGCCATCTGGTGTCCGTTTGGGAACCTCCCGTCAGCTCAGGACGTCAGGTCTCGGGGTGTCAGGCTAGTCTTATTTTCCATTATTCCCTACCAAACCAGCTACAATTAAGTGTTGTCATGGTCAACATAGGTTTATGCAAGATGAAAATATACGAGTTCTACATTATTAATGGCGTTATAATGAGGATTGTTGGCAAAATAGAAGCATTTGACCACATGTGTCCTACAACATTCTACTAAATACTGTAGAGGAATGCTTCAAGGCGGGTGTGTGGGTAAATATTACCTTCTCTTTGCATGCATGAAGGTAATATTAACCCATACACCCGCCTTGAAGCATTCCTCTACAGTATTTAGTAGAATGTTGTAGGACATCTGTGGTTGAATATTTCTATTTTGCCAACAATCTTCATTATAACGCCATTAATAATGTTAAACTCGTATATCTTCATCTTGCATAAACCTTTGTTGACCATGACAACATTTAATTGTAACTGGTTTGGTAGGGAATAATGGAAAATAAGTCAAGTCTGACACACCGAGACCCGACGTCTTGAGCTGACGGGAGGTTCCCAGACGGCCACCAAATGGCGATCGAGCTCACTGTTATAGTCTATTACAAGTGCTTGTGGGCCCTTCGGACCTAAGTATTGATGTTTGTAGTAGTATACGTATATTAGACAACATGTGATTGCAAACTCCATCGTGTTGTTGCTGTCGTTGGTCACTGGTCAAAGTGTCCTCGGGGTAGACCACGTTCTGTGTGATTCCAACCCTTTGTGTTCCGTGTGATTCCAACCCTTTGTGTCCCGTGTGATTCCAACCCTTTGTGTTCGGTGTGATTCCAACCCTTAATGTTCCATGTGATTCCAACCCTTTGTGTTCCGTGTGATTCCAACCCTTAATGTTCCATGTGATTCCAACCCTTTGTGTTCCGTGTGATTCCAACCCTTTGTGTTCCGTGTGATTCCAACCCTTTGTGTTCCGTGTGATTCCAACCCTATGTGTTCCATGTGATTCCAAGCCTTTGTGTTCCGTGCGATTCCAACACTTTGCGTTTCGTGTGATTCCAACCCTTTGTGTTCCGTGTGATTCCAACCCTCTGTGTTCCGTGTGATTCCAACCCTTTGTGTTCCGTGTGATTCCAACCCTTTGTGTTCCGTCTGATTCCAACCCTTTGTGTTCCGTGTGATTCCAACACACACATACACACACACTCACACACGCACACAAACGTAAGTCCATGAGTCTACCGAGTTTGTGGAATGCTGCAAGACGTTACCGCAGAGTTCATTCATATAATCTAATCCCTCAAAAGTGTTTTTAGCCCAAAACCCCGCTCAAAATTATTCAATCGACATGGGACCAAGCCGCCTACCACCTACGATTTATTTGCGATTTTTTTTAAGCTAGTCTCATCAAAATTGAATTTACAGTTTCGGCTACCCAAAACAGACACACAGACAGACACACAGACACACGGCTACTCCTATAGTATATTAGATAAATGAACGTTGGTGGATGATTGGATGAAGGACTGTGTGGAAAATTGGATGAAGGACCTGGTAGATGATTGGATGAAGGACTGGGTGGATGATTGGATGAAGGACTGGGTGGATGATTGGATGAAGGACTGGGTGGATGATTGGATGAAGGACTGGGTGGATGATTGGATGAAGGACTGGGTGGATGATTGGATGAAGGACTGGGTTTGGAAAGATTGGAGGGGAAGGGGCGGGGGGGATGATTTTAATGAAGGAATGGGGGGATGATTGGATGAGGAATGGGTGGATGATTTTGGGTGGGAAAGGGCTGGGTGGATGATTGGGTGAAAGGGCAGGGTTTGGTAATTTGGGTGAAAGGGCTGATGGAAAGATTGGGTGAAGGAATTGGGGGGATTTTGGATGAAGGACTTGGTTTGGGTTTTTGGATGAAGGTCTGGGTTTTAAGATTTGGGTGAAGGACCCGGGTTGATTTATTGGGGGTGAAAGGGCTGGGGATTATTGGATGAAGGAATGGGTTTGGGTGGGTTGGATGAAAGATGGGTGGGTGATTGGGATGAAGGGCTGGGTGGAATTGGAAATTTGGGTGAAGGCCCGGGTAGATTATTGGGTGAAGGACTGGGGGATGATGGATGAAGGACTGGGTGGATGATTGGATGAAGGACTGGATGGGGTTAATTTTGGGGGGGAAAGGGCTGGGTGGATTATTGGGTGATTGGGCTCCCGGGGGATGTTGTATGAAGGAAAGGTAGGGTGTTGGTGAAGGACTTGGGGAATGATTGGAAAGAAGGACGGGGGGAGACGGGATGAAGGACTGGGTGGTTTGGAATGAAAGGAAATGGGTTTGGGTGTTGGATGAAGGGGTGGGTGGATGACTAGTGAAGGTGTGAAAGGGTGATTGGGGTGAAGGACTGGGGGGGTGATTTGGGTGGTCTGGGGGTGATTGGATGAAGGATGGGTGGGTGATTGGATGAAGGGGCTGGTGGTTTTTTATTGGGTGAAGGGGTGGGGGATTGGGAAAGAAGGGGCTGGGTTTGTGATTGGAAAGACGGGGGGTGGGTGGATGAAAAGGATGAAGGAAAATGGTTGGGTGATTTTGGGTGAAGGACTAGGGGGAAAAGATTGGATTTAAGGACTAGATGGATGAATTTGGGTAAAGGCCCGGGTGGAGATTGGTGAAGGAACCCAGGGAGATGATTGGATGAAGGATGGGAGGATGATTGGATGAAGGGCCCGCGTGGGTGATTGGATGGAAGGGGCTGGGTGGATATTTGGGTGGGGAAAGGAACTGGGTGGATATTTGGGGGGAAGGGGCGGGGTGGATGGGTTTGGTGGGAAAAAAAATGGGGGGATGTTGGATGAAGGAAATGGGTGGATGGATTGAATAAAGGGAATGTATGGATTTATTGGATCAGGACTGGGGGGAATTATTGGAGAAAAATGGGTAGATGATTTGGGGGTTTTGGACTGGGTTTAAAAATTGGATAAAAAACAGGGTGGGATGATTGGGTGAAGGGCTGGGGGTATTATTGGATTTTAAGGGTGGGTGATGATTGTAAAGAAGAACTGGGGGGGTGGGTTGGATGAAGGGCCTGGGTTTGATAAGTGGGAATTTAAGGACTGGAAAGGATGGAATTTTGGGTGAAAGGGTGGGTGGATTATTGGATGAAAGACTGGGGGAGGTTGGATGAAGGAAATGGGGGGATGATTTGGGTGAAGGGCCCCGGGTGGATGACTGGGTGAAAAGGGCTGGGGTGGATGATTGGATGAAGGACTGGTGGATGATTGGATGAAGGACTGGATGGATGATTGGATGAAGGACAGGTGGATGATTGGATGAAGGACTGGGTGGATGATTGGATGAAGGACTGGATATATGATTGGATGAAGGGCTGGGTGGATGATTGGATGAAGGCTTGGAATATGGGTGGGAGGACTTGGTGGGTGATTGGATGAGGACTTTGGATGTTGGATGAAAGGGGCTGGGTGGATGATTGGATGAAGGACGGATTGATGTTGGATGAAGGATGGGGGATGATTGGGAGGATGGAAAAGGGACTGGGGGATGATTGATGGGAATGGGTGGATGAGTTGGGATGTGGACTTGGGTTTTGATTGGATGAAGGACTGGGTGATGATTGGATGAAGCCCGGGTTTGGGTGATTGGATTTAATGACGGGTGGAAAGATTGGGTGAATGACTTGGTGGATGATTGGATGAAGGGCTGGGTGATGATTGGATGAAAGGATGGGTGGTGATTGGATGAAGGACGGGGGGATATTGGATGAAGGACTGGGTGGGTGATTTGGGTGAAGGAATGGGGGGGGATATTTTTGGGTGAAGGACTGGGGGGAGATGGATGGGACTTTGGGTAGTGATTGGAAGGGGGGACTGGTTTTAAAATTGATGAAGGCTGGGTTTTATTGGGTTGGATGAAGGAAAAGGGGGATGTTGGATAAAGGAAATGGATGGATGATTTTGGGTGAAGGAAACCCCGGGTGGATTTTTTGTAGAAAGGGCTTGGGGGTGATTTGGAAAGAAGGGGCTGGGGGTAAGATTGGATAAGGGCTGGGGTTTTTAAAGAAATTGGAAAGAAGGACTGGGGGGAATGATTGGAAAGAAGGGGTGGGTGGGGAAAATTTGGGTGAAAAAGGGGCTGGGTTTGGGTGAAGGGAAAGAAAGGGCTGGGGGGGATGATTTGGGTGAAGGAAATGGGGAGATTATTGGAAAGAAAGGAAATGGGTGGATGGGTTGGATGAAAGGGGGCTGGAAAAGGGTGATTTGGGATGAAGGGCGGTGGATGGGTTTGGGGGTGAAGGGGCTGGGTGGATGATTGGATGAAGGACTGGGTGGATGATTGGATGAATGACTGGGTGGATGATTGGATGAAGGACTGGGTAGATGATTGGATGAAGGACTGGGTGGATTTAAGGGTGAAGGGCTGGGGGGGATGATGGATTTTGGACTGGGGGGATGATTGGATGAAAGGGATGGGTGGAAAGGGCTAGATGAAGGACCCGGATAGATGATTTTTTATGAAGGACGGTGGAAAAATTTGGGGAAATACGGGTGGATGATTTGGGTTGGGAAGGGGCTGGGTAGAAAGATTTTGGGTGAAAAGGGCTGGAAAAGGTTTTTTATTGGATGAAGGCCCGGGTGGAAAGATTTTTGGGTAAGGACCCGGTTTCCCCCATGTTTGGATTTACCCAAATGGGGGATATTGGAAAAAGGACCGGGGGATGTTGGATGAAGGACCAGGTGGATGATTGGGGTTTAAAAGGGCTGGGGTGAAGATTTGGGTGAAGGAAATGGGTGGATATTATATTTAAGGGGCAAAGGGATATTTGGGTGAATGACTGGTAAAGGAAAAGAATTTGGGTGAAGGACAAGGGGGGGTGATTGGATTTCAGGGCTGGGTGGTTTATTTGGTGAAGGGAAATGGGTTTTGGTGATTGGGAGGAAAGGACTGGGGGGGATGAAATTTGGGGTTTAAAAAATGGGGGGATGATTGTTGAAGGGGGCTGGGGGGATGAAATTTAATAAAGGACTGGATGGGTGATTGGGTGTAGGAACCCCGGGTGAATGAATTGGAATTTAAAAATGGGGAGAAAGATTGGATTTTAGGACTGGGGAGAAGATTTTGGGTAAAAAACAGGGTGGATGGGTTTTGGGTGAAGGGAAATGGGTTTTATGGAAATTTGGAAATTAAGGGGCTAGGTGGATGATTTTTGAAGAACTGGGTGGAAAAGATTGGATGAAGGACTGGGTGAATGATTGGGGTGGGAAAGGGCTTGGTGGATGATTGGAAAAAAGGACTGGGGGCATGCCTTTGGGTGAAGAAAATGGGTGGATGATTGGAAAGAAGGACTTTGGGGGGATAAAATGGGAAAGAAGGAAATGATTTTATGATTGGATGAAGGGGGGTGGGTGGGGTGATTTGGATGAAGGAAATGGGGGGGGAAAGATTGGGGTGAAAAGGGAAAAATTTGGGTGATTGGGTGATGGACCCAGGTGGATTATTAAATGGAAAGACGGGTGGATGATTGGATGAAGGATTTGGGGGGAGGGTTGGATGAAGGACAAGGGGGAAATTTTTTGAGAAGGATGGGTAGATTTTTGGATTTAAAGGGCTGGGGTTTTTTGAAATTTGGAAAAAAAGGAAATGGGTGGATGATTTGGGGAAAGAACCCCGGGGGGAGGGTTGGAAAGAAAAGATGGGGGGATGAAATTTGGGTGAAGGACAAAGGTGGAAAAATTTGGGGAAGGGCTGGATTGGGTGATTTTTATGAAGGACAGATGGATATTTTAAAGAAAACTGGGTGGGGTGGGTTTAAAGAAGGGGTTGGGGGATGATTGGTGAAGGGTTTTTGGTTTTTGGAAAGATTTGGAAAGATTGGGCTGGGTGCCAAAAGATTGGAGAGGGAAAGGGTGGATGAAATTGGGTGAAAGAACCTTTTTTGGATGATTGGGGTGAAAGGGCCCGGGTTTTTTGATTTGGGTAAAAGGGGCAGGTGGGGATGAAATTTGGGTGATTTACCCTTGGGGGATGGTTTTTTTTGAAGGGGCGGGGGGATAATAAGGAGGGAAGACTGGTTAAAATTTTTAGAAAAGGACCCGGTTTGGGGGGTTTTTATTGGGGAAGGACTGTGGGGGATGGGTTGGATGAAGGACGGGGATGAAGATGAATGACTGGATTTTATGTTGGATGAAAGGGGCCGGGGTGGGAAAGATTTGGTGAAGGGGGCTTGGGGGATGTTTTATGGAAAAGGGCGGGTTGGGGTACTGGATTTAAGGGGGAGGGGGCATGATTGGATGAAAGGGGCTTTGGGTTTTAAAGATTGGGTGGGAAAGGGCTGGGTGGATGATTGGATTTTTGGGGCGGGAAGGGTGATTGGGGTGAAGGACTGGGGGGATGATTTGGGTGGGAAGGGGCTTTGGGAGATGATTTTTTGGGTGAGGGGGCTGGTTTTGATGATTGGATAAAGGACTGGGTTTTTTTTGATTTTGGGTGAAGGACAAAAGGAGAAATTGGGGTGGGAAAGGGCTGGGTAATGATTGGATGAAAGGGCTGGAAAGGATGATTGGGGTTGTAGGGGGGCAGATGAAATTTGGGTAAGGGGCTGGGGGGTAAAAGGATGAAGGACTGGGTGGATATTGGGTGAAAGGGCCTGGTAGTTGATTTTGGAAAGAAGGGCGGGGAGATGATTGGGTGAAGGGGCCCGGGGGGATTTTTAGAAAGAAGGACGGGGGGATGATTTGGGTGAAGGGCTGGGGGGAAGATTTTGGAAAGAAGGAACCCGGGTGGTGAATTTGGTGAAAAGGGCCCGGGTAGATGAAATTTGGGGAAGGACGGGGGAGATGATTGGATGAAGGGCTTGGGGGATGATTGGATGGAAGGGCTGGGTTGGGGTGATTTGGGGGAAGGGCTGGGTGGAAGATTGGGGAAAGACTGGGGGGGATGATTTTGGGTTAAGGGGCATGGTGAAAGATTGGATTTTAAAGGGCTGGATGGGTGGGTTTTTTGAAGGGGCAGGGAAAGGAAAATGAAAGAAGGACTGGGTGGAAAGGGGGGATAAAGGGCTGGGGGGGAAAGATTGGATGATGGGCCCGGGGGGAAGATTGGGGGTGAAGGACGGGTTTTGGGTGATTGGGTGAAGGCTTTGGGGAGAGAAATTGGAAAAAAAGGAAAAGGGGGGATGATTTGGGTGATGGGCTTGGGGGATGGTTTTGGGTGAAGGCAGGGGGGGTAATAAGATAATGATTGGATAAAATGATTTGATGAAGGGGCTGGGGGTGTTGGATGAAGGACTAGGGGATGATAAGATGGGAAAGACCCGGATAATAAATTTTGAAGGCTGGGTGAATGTTGGGTGAAGGGCTGGGTGGAAAAAGTTTTGGGTGAAGGACCCGGGGGGATGACTGGAAGGGGCAGGGTGGATGATTGGATGAAGGACTGGGTGGGGTATTTTGGGTAAAAAACTGGGTAAAAATTAATTTTGATAAAAGGCTGGATGGATGATTTTAAAGGGAAGGATGGATTATTGGAAAAGAAGGACGGGGGGGAAAAGATTAGTAAAAGGGCTGGTTTTGGGTGATTGGATTGGGGCTGGGGGTATAAAATTTGGAAAGAAGGCTGGGTGGATTATTTAAAAATGGGGGCAGGGTGGGTGATTGGATGAGGGAACAGGGTTTGGGGTGATTGGAAAGAAGGGCCCGGGTTTTTATGATTGGTAAGGGGCTGGGTTTATGTTGGGATGGGACTGGAAAGGATGAAATTTGGGGAAAGACTGGGGTAGATGTTTTAATGAATGAGTGGATGATGTTTTGGGTGAAGGACTGGGGGGGTTATTTGGGTTTAAGAACGGATGGATTATTGGAAAGAAAAGGAAAAGGTTTGGAAAGCTGGGGGAAGGGGCGGGTGGATTTTTTTTGGGTTTAAGGGGCTGGAAAAATATTTGGATTTAAGGGCTTGGGGGGGGAAAGGGTTTGGGTGAAGGACTGAAAAAATATAATTGGATGAAGGATGGTTGGATGATTGGATGGGAAAGACTTTGGGGATGATTGGAAAGAAGGAATGGGGGTGGTGATTTGGGTGAAGGAACCCGGGGGGATGATTGGATGAAGGGGGTGGGGGGATGATTTGGAAAGAAGGAACCCGGGTGGATGAAATTTAATGTTTTGGCTGGGGGGTGGTTGGGTGTGGGCTGGGTTTTTTTATTGGAAAGACGGAAATGGGTGGATTATTTGGGAAAGAAGCTCTGGTTGGGGTGATTTGGGTGGGAAGAAAAGGGGGGGAAAGGGTTTTTGGGTGAAAAGACTTTTGGGGGATGATTGGGGTTTGGGAAAAGGGGGGTTGATTGGAAAGAAAGACTGGGGGGATGATTGGATGAAGGACTGGTGGTAATTGGATGAAGGACTGGGGTGGAATTTGATGAAGGACAGAGTGGGAAATTTTAAAGAAAAGGAAATGGGGGGATGGTTGGGAAAGAAGGACGGGGGGATGAAATTTGGGTGAAGGTTTGGGTTTAAGATTTGGGTGAAAGGGTGGGTGATGATTTGGGGGATGGACTTGGGGGGATTTTGGAGGGAAAAACCCGGGTTTGGGTGAAAATTTTTATTTAAAGGGTTGGGGGGATGAATTTTTGGGTTAAAAACAGGGTGGGGTTTATTTGGGTTTATGGACTTGGGGGTGGTTTGGGTGAAGGGCGGGGGGGATACTAAAATGAATGACTGGATATATGTTTGATGAAAAGGGTGGGGGAAAGATTGGATGAAGGAAATGGGGTGGGGTGGTTTTTTTTTTTTTTTTTTTTTTTTTTTGGGAAAGGAAAAGGGTTGGGGGGGGGGTAAGAAAGAATTATGGATATATTTTTGGTGAAAAGGCTGGGTGAATGATTTTGGGTGAAGGGGCTGGGGGAAAAGTTTGGGTGAAAAAACCCGGGTTTGGGTGAAATGGGGTGAAGGCCCGGGGGCATTATTGGTTTAAGGACTGGGGGGAATGATTTGGGTTAAGGACTGGGGGGGATTTTATTTGGGTGAAAAAGGGTTTGGGGGGGATGATTGGGATGAAAGGGCTGGGTGGGTGATTTGGGTTTAAGGGCTTTGGGAGATGATTGGATGAAAGGGGGGTGGTTTGATGATTGGATAAGGACTTTGGGGTTTATTTTTTGGGGTGAAAAGGGCCCAAAAAGGTGATTGGATGAAGGAATGGGTTTAATTTATTGGTTTAAGGCCTGGGTGGATGATTGGATGTAGGAAATGGGTGGATGATTGGATGAAAAACTGGGGGGATTTATTTGGGTGAAAAGGGCTGGGGGGGTGAAATTTGGGGAAAGGGCCCGGGAGATGATTTTGGGTGAAGGACTGGGTAGTGATTGGATGAAGGGGTGGGGGGTGATTAGATGAAAAGGAAATGGGTTTTTTTTTTTTTGATTGGATGAAAGGGCTGGGTGGTGAAATTGGGTGAAGGCTGGGGGGGATGATTTGGAAAGAAGGACGGGTAAAAATTGGGTTGGGGTGAAAGGGGGCCCGGGTAGATGAATTTTGGGTGAATGACTTGGTGGATGATTGGTGAAGGACCCGGGTGGGTGATTTTGGGGGAAAGGGCTGGGTGGATGAAAATTTGGGTGAAAAACTGGGTTTGGGTGATTGGAGAAGGACTGGGGGATGATTGGGGTAAGGACTGGGTGGAGAATTTGATGAAGGGCAGAATGGATAAATGAATTTAAGGGCTGGGGGGGATTTATTGGGTGAAGGACGGGTGGATGATTGGGTGATGGACCCCGGGTGGAGATTGGGTGAAAGGGGCCGGGGGTTTGGGTGTTGGAGAAGGGCTGGGTAAATTTAAATTGGGTAAAGGAAAGTGTGGATGATTGGGATGAGGCCCTTTGGGGGATGGTTGGATGAAGGGGCAGGGGGGGTAATAAGAAAAGAATGACTGGATTTATGATTTTAAGAAAGGGTGGTGGTGATTGGATGAAGGGGGCTTGGGGGGATGATTGGATTAAGGACAGAGTGGATGATAAGAGGGAAGGGCCCGGGTATATGGGTTGGGTGGGGAAAGGGCTGGGGGGAATGATTTGGGGGAAGGACTGGGGAATGATTGGATGAAAAGGGCGGGTGGATGACTGGATGAAGGACAGGGTTTGGGTTTTATTGGAATTTTGGACTGGGGGGATGATTGGATAAAAAAGGGCTGGGGAGATGATTAGATGAAGGGGGTGGATTGGGTGATTAAAATGATGGACAGGGTGGATGATTGGATTTAAGGACCCGGGGGGGGGATGATTAGATAAAAGGGGCTGGAAAAAGGATGATTGGTGATGGACTTTGGGGGTAAAGATTGGGGTGGGGACGGGGTGGATTTTATTGGAAATGGACAGGGGGGATTATTTTTGGGTGAGGGACAGGGGGGATGATTTTGGGTGAAAGGGCTGGGGTTTATGGGTTGGATGAAAGGGCTGGGTTTTATGATTGGATGATGGAAAATTTAAAAGGATGATTTGGGTGAAGGGCTGGGTAGATGATTTAATGAAAAGACTGGATAGATGATTTGGTGAAGGGGCTGGTGGATGATTGGGGTAAAAGGGCTGGATGGATTATTTGGATAAGGGCAGGGGGGATGAAATTTGGGTGAAGGGGCCCGGGTGGATGATTGGATGAGGAAGGAAAATTTTGATTTGGGTTTAAGGGCTGGGTGGATGATTGGATGAAGGGGCTGAATTAGATTGGGGTGAAGGGGGGGGGGGCCCTGGTTGGATTTATTTGGGTGAAAAAGGGTTGGGGGAAGGGTTGGATGAAGGACTGGGGGATGATTGGATAAGGGCCGGGGGGATGATTTGGGTGAAGGAGTGGGGGGGATTTATTGGAGAAGGACTGGGTTTGGGTTTATTGAATGTTTTGGACTGGGGGGATGGTTGGATGTTTGGAAATGGGTTTTTTATTGGGTGACGGGGCTGGGTGGAGATTTTGGGTGAAGCTCTGGTTGGAGGGTTTGGATGAATAAAAGGGTGAATGATTGGGGTGAAGGAAATTGGTGGATATTGGGGGTGGAAGACTGGGGTATGGGTTGGGGTGAAAGCCGGGTGGGTGATTTTTGGGTGAAGGGCAAAGGGGATAAATTTTGGAAGGGAAAGGGCCCGGATTTGGGTGAAATTTTATGAAGGACAGAGTGGATAATTTAATGAAGGACCTTTGGGTTGGGGTGATTGAATGAAGGACTGGGGGGGATGAT
>JACEEZ010020226.1:2500-5000 GCA_016584305.1 Chionoecetes opilio
GTGTGTGTGTGTGTGTGTGTGTGTGTGTGTGTGTGTGTGTCAATTGGCTGTAGTGAAACATATAGTACTCTTTTATCTCTTGTTTAACTAAGATGTCCTCCTCTCTCTCTCTTCCTCCTCCTATTCTTATTTCTCGTCTTTGCATCTCTCTCTCTCTCTCTCTCTCTCTCTCTCTCCTCTCTCTCTCTCTCTCTCTCTTCTCTCTCTCTCTTCTCTCTCTCTCTCCTCTCTTCTCATTCCTTCCCCTCTCTTCTCTCTTCTTCTCTGTCTCTCCTCTCTTTCTCCTCTATGTCCCCTTCTCTCTCTCTCCCTCTCCTCTCTTCCCTTTTTCCTCCTTCCTACCCATCATCCCTCCCTTCGATCCTCTCTCCCTCTCCTTTTCTACTACGTAATCTTAACAACATAGTAATCTTAACAACCTCAGTGACAACATAGTATTCTTAACAACCTCAGTGACAACATAGTATTCTTAACAACCTCAGTGACAACATAGCATTCTTAACAACCTCAGTGACAACATAGTATTCTTAACAACCTCAGTGACAACATAAGTATTCTTAACAACCTCAGTAACAACATAGTAATCTTAACAACCTCAGTGACAACATAGTAATCTTAACAACCTCAGTAACAACATAGTATTCTTAACAACCTCAGTGACAACATAGTATTCTTAACAACCTCAGTGACAACATAGTAATCTTAACAACCTCAGTGACAACATAGTAATCTTAACAACCTCAGTGAAAACAAAAGAAATTCTTAACAACCTCATAACAACATAGTTTCTTAACGACCTCGTAACACATAGTATTCTTAACAACCTCAGTAACAACATAGTATTCTTAACAACCTCAGTGACAACATAGCATTCTTAACAACCTCAGTGACAACATAGTAATCTTAACAACCTTAGTAACAACATAGTATTCTTAACAACCTCAGTGACAACATAGTATTCTTAACAACCTCAGTGACAACATAGTAATCTTAACAACCTTAGTAACAACATAGTATTGTTAACAACCTCAGTGACAACATAATATTCTTAACAATCTCAATAACAACATAGTAATCTTAACAACATTAGTAAGTCTGAAAGGTCCTGAAAGCATCCCTTTGTCTGTCTTAACGTGGGTTCATTCAACTCTTCCATTTTATCCTAATGCTTTTCTAAACCTCACGAACTTTTACACATTTACTTTATTATATTCATCCGAGAATACCTTGCCTTGTTCATCCTGTATTGTTTTATTGACGTTACATAGTATTTTTTTTTCCCAGGAAGTGTTAAGATATCCATGTTAAATTGTTGTTTGTAATTACTTAGGGCACCGAAATTACCAAACTGGAGGGAAGGAAGGAAGGAAAGGAAGGGGTTGGGTGGAGGGAAGGAAGGAAGGAGGGGTGGAGGGTAGGAAGGAAGGGGGGATGGAGGGAAGGAAGGAAGGGGGATGGAGGGAAGGAAGGAAAGGGGGTGGAGGGGAGGAAGGAAGGGGGGTTTTAGTTAGGAAAAGAGGTGGATGGAAGGAAGGAAGGAAGGGTGGAGGGGAGGAAGGAAGGGGGGGTGGAGTTAAATCATCAGCAGCAGCAGGAGGGGGGGTCAAGAGGGGGCGTTGGAGGGGCAAGGAGGAAGAGTTGAAGGAGAGATCGGCGTGATATATTGGATCATAAATCTCTGCGTTGATTTACTTCTTACATTCAGCCTCTTGGAGCGACCATCTGACTTTCCGGGAGTGTTAGTTTATTTTTATTTTTTTTCCCGCGGTTCAGTGGTTTTTTCCCCTGCGATTCAGTGGGGTTTTTTTCCCTGCGGTTCAGTGGTTTTTTTCCCCGCGGTTCACTTTTTTTCCGCGGTTCACTTTTTTTTTCCGCGGCTCACTTTTTTTTCCGCGGTTCACTTTTTTTTCCGCGGCTCACTTTTTTTTTCCTGCGGTTCAATGTTGTATTTTTTTTTTTTTTTTTTTTTTTTATGTTGGAGCCTAAAAGTGTGAATTTAATGTGTTACTCCGATGATTAATTAGGTGAAGAAAATTAGGCAAAGCGAACGGTGGTTATGTTATTTCACTTTACTATTAATACCCTGAACGTGATCTTGAGGTGGTGCAAAGGGATATAGATTACATAGATAGAGAGATGAGGGGGATAAAAAAGTGCGGTATATAAATAGAGAACTATAAGATTAGAGAAGTAACCCATGTATGTATGTTAAGCTAGAAATAATCGACACATTCCTGTAAAGTCAAAGATAGTTCTCAGTAGTCCAGCTGAAGCTCCTGCCTGTAGGAGTCCCTTCCCTTTACCCCTGACCTTATTTCCCTTCCCTTTCCTTTCCCTTTATTCCCCTGACCTTGTTTCCCTTCCCTTTCCCTTTATTCCCTTCCCTCTCCTTTTTTCCGGGAAAGGGAAGGGAAATAAGGTCGGGGAATAAAGGGAAAGGAAAGGGAAGGGAAATAAGGTCTGGGAATAAAGGGAAAGGAAAGGGAAGGGAATAAAGGGA
>JACEEZ010020226.1:7500-10000 GCA_016584305.1 Chionoecetes opilio
ATATATTTTACGATTTTGATATTCGTTTTATTTATTCATATGGTTCTTGATTATTAGATAGAGGGGCGTTTGTGTAAGGAAGAAGAGGAGGAGGAGGAATACATACATAGGAAGACATAGGAATAACAGATACCAGGATAGTTATTGGTCTATAACGAGGGTATCTGCTGAACTACATCTACTAACTATCAAACTACTTGAAAGAGAACAGTTGGAAAAGGATACCATGTCCCGAAAGAATATAGGAACATGGAAGTTTCGTGGTGAAGAATGAGAGGAGAGAGAGAGAGAGAGAGAGAGAGAGAGAGAGAGAGAGAGAGAGAGAGAGAGAGAGAGAGAGAGAGGTATGAATATGCTATATTAGTTAGCATTAACTTAGGAGATTATTCTTATTCCTATGTATTCCTATGTATTCCTCCTCCTCTTCCTCCTCCCCTCTCCTCCTCCTCCTCCTCCTCCTCCTTCTCCTCCTCCTCCTCCTCCTCCTCCTCCTCCTCGTCGTACCTAGTCCCCCGTATCGATTAGTTGTAGTGGTAGTGGTAGTGGTAGTTGTAGTTAGTATATTTCATACCCTATCTTTCTGCACTACGAAACTTCCATGTTCCTATTTTTTAGGGACATGGTGTCATTTTCCAACTGTTTTCTTACATGTAGTTGATAGTTAGTAGTATGTAGTTTCAGCAGATACCCTCGTCATGGACCAATAGGTCTCCTGGTGTCTGTTATTCCTATGTAAAATCCTATGTAATCCTCCAGGCCTCACTTGTAAGATATCAAAGTTTGCGGACGATACTAAAATAACGAATAAAGTAATCACAACTGCCGACAAGATGCAATTGCAATCTGACCTTGATCGCTTAGTTGGGCAAAGAAGTGGCAGATGAAATTTAATACCGATAAGTGTAAGGTTTTGCATATAGGAAGTAATAACGATCAAATTAACTACTCAATGGACGGACATGAGCTTTCCAATGTTACCGAAGAAAAAGACTTGAGGGTTATTACAAGCAACGACCTCAAGCCCAGTAACCATTGTTCAGAAGTTGTTAAGAGGGCTAACAAATTAACTG
Source organism: Chionoecetes opilio (assembly GCA_016584305.1). Classification (NCBI taxonomy): domain Eukaryota; kingdom Metazoa; phylum Arthropoda; class Malacostraca; order Decapoda; family Majidae; genus Chionoecetes; species Chionoecetes opilio. The sequence continues at coordinate 8,571 of JACEEZ010020226.1, forward strand.
GTTTCATAGGAAGAACTTTCGAATATAAGTCTGAAAAATTCATTCTTACACTTTTCAATGCGATCGTACGTCCTCATCTTGAATATTGCGTTCAGTTTTGGTCACCCTACTATAGAAAAGATATAATCAAACTGGAGAGAGTACAAAGAAAAGTTACAAAAATGATTCCGCGCTTGCGAAACAAGTCATACGAAGAGCGATTGAAGGAACTTAACTTGTTCAGTTTGTCAAAACGTAGATTGCGAGGAGACTTAATAGAATTGTTTAAAATGTTCCATGGCTTCGATAATGTTAACATAAACGACTATTTGAATATTGATTGGACAAGCACTACTCGTAGTAATGGATACAAGATCATTAATTAATTTCGTTAATCGATTTCGGTCACATGAAGCAAAGCATTTTTTCTTTAATAGAGTTGTCAATATATGAAACTCTCTTCCAGCACAAGTAGTTAATAGTAACACGGTTGAGGCGTTTAATAACAAACTAGATAAATACTTAACATCAACTGCCCAACTCGATTACTTCGGCCCTACGTAAACTTTTTTATTTTTTGTAGCGTTAGCTTTAGTTTAGAGTCTGTCTCTCCTTCAATCTTTCCTATAAAATTCCATGGCAGTTTTTCTATACTGTATGGTGGTTTTTCTCACTTTTTTTTCTGCCAGCCTCGGCCGGAGGGAGAGGTGGGTGGGGAGGAACCTTCAACTTTACTATTCTTTTACCTCTAACACGTAGAAACTATAGTGGTAGAAAGTAGTCACACAGACAGCCTCGTTTGGCCCAGTAGGGCTGTTGCTGTCTGTTCTTCCTTTGTATTCCTTTGTATCCTTTGTATTCTCCTCCTCCTCCTCCTCCTCCTCCTCGACAGCCTCATTCGGGGGTCGTTAATTGAAATCGGTTTTTGGTTAACTTGGCCGATAAAGAGACACATTTAGGTGATGTGGCTAATGAGATGAGAGACTGAGAGGAGCTGTAACGAGAGGCGACCAGGGAAGACGATAAGGAGGAGGAGGAGGAGAGGAGGAAGAGGAGGAGGAGGAGGAGGAGGAGGAGGAGGAGGAGGAGGAGGAGGAGGAGGAGGAGGAGAACTGGAAGATTTAAGATATGTACGTATACGAGATAGTTAAAGATAAGGACAAGCGCTTTTAAATGGGAGACAAGTGACTGAGGTGACACGTTATCTTTAGTATTGGGAGTTAGATAAGAATATAATGTGTTGAGAGAGAGAGAGAGAGAGAGAGAGAGAGAGAGAGAGAGAGAGAGAGAGAGAGAGAGAGAGAGAGAGAGAGAGAGAGAGAGAGAGAGAGAGAGAGTAGAGGTTGAATAATACAAAGGTCGATCTAGACAAGCTAACGTGCCATTCCTCATCACGCTACCATATAGATTAATTGGAAAAAAAATAGCATATCATTAGTACTCAGTCAGTC
>JACEEZ010020226.1:15000-35557 GCA_016584305.1 Chionoecetes opilio
AGTTAAGTGTGCTGCTACAACTACTACTACTGACTACTTACTACTACTCCTACTACTATCCTACTGCTACTACTGCTACTACTATACTACTACTACTATACTACTACTACTACTACTACGAGGCCCTGTTTTTTTTATTGATATTAATCCCTTCGATAGATTAGGGGTTAACTTTTTATTATTTTCTATGTTGTTACAAATGTACTTACGTATTTAGTTTGTAGTATAATTACTTTATAGATCATTTTAATTTATTATCATTTATTTAATGGTTAGCCATATTCAGACATTTGTGTTTTATTTGTAACATGTATGAGATTTTAATTGTATCTTAAAGGTGAAAGACTACAAAAATACCATACACCTGAAGATTATCATATAAGTATGTACAAGTAGCTGTTATGTATATAACCAATAACTTTATTTTTCTTATTGTATATCTCGTGGCTTTCTACTCCTTACGACTATGTAAGTTTCTTACGAAATAAAATGTACTGAACTGAACGGGAACTACGACTACGCTACTACTACTACTACTACTACTACTACTACTACTACTACTATACTACTACTATACAAACTACTACTACTACTACTACTACTACTTTTACTACTACTACTACTAACTACTACTACTTACGACGACGACGACGACTACTAGGGATTTACTATTTATTACGACTACTAACTACTACAAATACTACTACTATACTATTTACTACTACTACTACTACTATACTACTAACTACTACTACTATACTACTACTACTATATTACATAACCACCACTTTGCGGCCTCGCTGCACAAGACTTTCTACTCATTCTCATCCCTATTCTGTCCATCTTCCTAATGCAAGACTTAATCAGTATCTTTGCTCTTTCATCCCTTTCACTGGTAAACTATGGAACTCTCTTCTTGTTTATATTTGTCCACCTTCCTACGACTTAAATTTGTTTACGAGAGGAGTGACAAGACACCTCCCGAACTAAATTGGCCCACCAATGATTTATTCTCTTACCGTCTTCTTTATAGGGACTGGCAACTAATCGGGCTTTTTGTTACCTCTTGTTTTTGCTCTTGGCCAGTCCTTTGTGATGTAAACAAAACAAAAAACACAAACAACCAACCGCAGCGCTACAGAACTACTACTACTAAACTACAACTACTACTACACTATACTACTCTAATACTACTACTACTACTACTACTACTACTACTACTACTAACCACTACTATAACTAATACTAATACTAATACTAATACTAATCTAATTTTAATACCACACCACCACCACTACTACTAAATAAATACCACTACTACTACTACTACTTACTTTCTACTAACCACCCACCACTACCACCACTACTTTCTACACTACTACTATTACTACTACTACTACTACTACTATACTATACTACTACTACTTAAATACTTTCTACTAACTACCACCACTACTACTACTACTACTACTACTACTACTACTACTACTACTACTACTACTACTACTACTACTACTACTACTACTACCACTACTACTAATACTAATACTAATACTAATACTAATACTAATCTAATACTAATACCACCACCACCACCACTACTACTACTACTACCACTACTACTACTACTACTACTACTACTACCACCACCACTACCACCACTACTACTACTACTACTACTACATTACTACTACTACTACTACTACTACTACTACTACTACTACTACTACTACTACCACTACTACTACTACACTACTACTCTACTACCAACACCACTACCACCACTACTACTACTTTCTACTTTCTAATACTAATTACTACTACTACTACTACTACTACTACTACTACTACTACTACCACCACTACTACTACTACTAATACTACTACTACTTTCTACTACTACTACTACTACTACTACTACTACTACCACCACTACTACTATATACTACTACTACTACTACAATACTACTACTACTATACTACTACTACTACTACTACTACTACTACTACTACTACTACCACCACCACAACTACTACTACTACTACTACTTACTACTACTACTACTACTACTACTACCACTACATAACCACCACCACAAACAACCAACCGCTACAGAACCACCATCCACCCCCTCCCTGTAGAGTGTGTTAGTGTGGCTGTGTTTATTATGGTAATGCGAGGCGGCGTGGCTTCTTTACAACCACACAGCCAGGGAGGCCAGGTAGTTAGGGTCCCGCAAGAGTACGTGATCTGACCCATTACCATGAGATAGAGGTCGTTAGCCTTCATCTGCGGGTAATTGTGGCTGCGAGTCGAGAGGCAGAGTCAGGAAGCCAGTGTCAGCAAAGGAGGAGGATTCTTAGACGTGTTTTTGCTGGTTTTTTCTTCTGGTTTTGTGTTTTTGCCAGTTTTTTGTCTTGTTTTGTGTTTTTGCCAGTTTGTTGTCTTGTTTTGTGTTTTTGGCCAGTTTTTTGTCTTGTTTTGTGTTTTTGCCAGTTTGTTGTCTTGTTTTGTGTTTTTGCCAGTTTGTTGTCTTGTTTTGTGTTTTTGTCAGTTTTTTGTCTTGTTTTGTGTTTTTGCCAGTTTGTTGTCTTGTTTTGTGTTTTTGTCAGTTTTTTGTCTTGTTTTGTGTTTTTGCCAGTTTTTTGTCTTGTTTTGTGTTTTTGTCAGTTTTTTGTCTTGTTTTGTGTTTTTGCCAGTTTTTTGTCTTGTTTTGTGTTTTTGTCAGTTTTTTGTCTTGTTTTGTGTTTTTGCCAGTTTTTTGTCTTGTTTTGTGTTTTTGCCAGTTTTTTGTCTTGTTTTGTGTTTTTGCCGGTTTTTTGTCTTGTTTTGTGTTTTTGCCGGTTTTTTTGTCTTGTTTTGTGTTTTTGCCGGGTTTTTTTTCTTGTTTTGTGTTCTTGCCATTTTTTTTGTTTTTCTTGTGTTTTTTGCCAGTTTTTTGTCTTGTTTTGTGTTTTTGCCGGTTTTTCTTTTTGTTTGCGTTTTTGTTTTGTTTTGCCAGTTTTTTTGTCTTGTTTTGTGTTTTTTTGGGGCCCGGTTTTTTTGTCTTGTTTTGTGTTTTTGCCGGGGTTTTTTTCTTGTTTTGTGTTTTTTGCNCAAACAGAAAATGGGACAAAAGTTAAACTAATTGTTTTTTTTTAATATCGGAGGGTAGTTGGGGCTTTGCGGGAACTAGATTTTGGTGCTTTGTGCAAACGAGAACTACATTACGGGAACGAGAGCTTAGGTTGTTGTCGGAACTCAAACCTGCTGGGAGTTTTTTGATTGGTAGTTAGTTACCGCGTCATTGAGTAGCCTACCGATCGTGCAAAACCAACTGAATTTAAGTGGAGACCATCGTTTCGGAAGAGAATCGGTTGGCTATAAATGGTCCCATAAGTTTATATATTCAACTCCTTCTTCTTTACAGAGATTTGCGAGACGATTGTTTGTGCTGAAGGCCTTGTTATAGAAGCTGTTTGCCGCATTGATCCCGGAAGAATACCAGAGATGATGATTTTACTAGATTTTACAAAGGAGGAGGAGGAGGGGGAGGAGGAGGAGGAGGAGGAGGAGGAGGGGAGGAGGAGGAGAGGGGAGGAGGAGGAGGGGAGGGGGAGGAGGAGGAGGAGGAGGAGGGGAGGAGGAGGAGGGGAGGAGGAGGAGGAGGAGGAGGAGGAGGAGTTACAGGAGGAGGAGTTACAGGAGGAGGAGTTACAGGAGGAGGAGTTACTTAGATTAATGATTACTAGCCAGTAGACTGTGAAGTGTAAAAGTAAAGAAAAACACTAAAAGAGACAAAGATTTAATTGTGAGACAAGTAACAAGTATAGACAGAAACAGAATAGGAATACAGAGGTATTAAACACTAATAAAGAGTCTAGAGACATTTTTTGTTTTAATTGTAGGTGTCAAAATTAGTTTGCGGAATTGCGATTGCGAAAAGGCCTATCTTAAAAAAATTGCGGAATTGCGATTGCGGACTGGTGCAGTTCGGAATTGCGGAATTGCGATTGCGGAATGGGAAAACAAATTGCGATGCCCACCTCTGCCAGATAGCATCAGCCCTCACCTGCTTAAAAGATGTGCCTCACAACTTGCTGTGCCTCTTGCTACCATCTTCCGGGAGTACCTTTCATCTCAGCAGTGGCCATCGGAGTGGAAAGTGGCGAGTCTGTGCTATCCACAAAAAGAAGAGCAGAGGCGATCCTCAAAACTACCGCCCCATTTCCCTCCTCTCTGTTGTTGGGAAAGTTTTTGAGTCCATCATTGCCTCCAAAATCACTAAATTTTTTGACGCTCACCGCTTGCTAAATTCACGGCAATTCACGGCAATTCGGCTTCCGATGGGGGAGATCCGCTGCAGACCTTCTCCTGCACTCAGCAGCCTGGAACCACTCCCTAGATCGGAGCGAAGACACCTTCGTCGTCGCCCTTGACATCGCTGGTGCCTTTGATAGAGTGTGGCATCAGGGCATCACTACCAAGTTGAGAAGCCTGGGGATCTGCGGGGACCTGTTACACCTCCTGCAAGATTACCTCTACGAAAGAACTCTGCGCGTGGTGGTGAATGGTCACACCTCCTCTGAAAATCCTATCAAAGCCAGTGTCCCTCAAGGAAGTGTACTCGGGCCATTACTATGGAACGTTTACTTCAACGACATCCTGCAGCTGATTCCTGAGGCAAGAGCGTACGCAGACGACGGTACTCTCACATTCACCTGTGAGAGGAGTGACCGCCACAACACAGTCATTCGCATCAACCAGGCACTGCAGAGCATCGCCTCCTGGGGCAAGAGATGGCAAGTCACCTTTGCACCAGACAAGACCCAAACCGTCCTCATCTCCCGCAGGCAAAATGCATCAACTGGGACCAACACGCCATTTCTCTCCGGGAAAGGGGCAGAAAATAACCTCCAGGAGTCAGTCAACATTCAAGGGGTTGATTCGACTCGGGCCTCACATACACCACCACGTCAGGAAGGTCGCGAAGGATGCTGCCTGGAAACTGAGCTGCATCCGACGCGTCGCGCACCTTCTGGACCTCAGGGAGTCGGCACACTCTACAAGTCACAAGTCCGCTCCCTGATGGAATACTTCCCCCTCGCATGGTCCTCCTGGGCCCCCCCGTCATACCCCGGCCCTCCTTGACCGGGTTCAAGCCAGAGCCCAGAGGCTGGCCCGGCTGAAAGCCCCAGAGGCTTCTTCTTCTTTCTAGGTGGGGACAAACCAAGGTTTCAGTCGCCCTTCAAAACCTATTTTCCGGCTGGCTTTCCCTGAGGGCTTGTAGGATTAGGCCCTAACCTCCTGCTCTTTTTACCCAAACCTTTTCAGAATACTTTAACCCTTCAATGATTTTCTATTGGGGCCTGTACCTGGCTGCTGCACAGATCATTTAACCCTCCAGCAGCGGCGTGACATGGCAGGCATGTGCATCATGTACAAAGGGCCACAGGATGCAACTCCTACAACTTGCAGCTGCGCCTCAACCCGGGCCAGGCCTTCCCAGCTACCCTCGGCCCACAACTTCAACCATCAGGTGCTGCCTTGCGAGGACGGAACATTACCCCCCCGCTCCTTCCTACCCCCGCATGGTCGCTTTGGAACACTGGGGCCGACCCTGCACCTCACCACTTCCCTGCACGCCTTCAAATCAGGCGTAAATGCCTGGCTGCAAGATGAAATAACGCAAAAAAAACATGCAATAAAAATAATGACTAACATTTGTATTGTAAATTAATGTTATATATTAGTATAATTTCTTTATATAAAACGTGTTCAATGTATTAGTATACTTCTTTATATTAAATTTTATTAGTGTATAGTTTTAGTTATAATTTCTAATCATTCGTGTATTAGTATTAGTTTATAATAGAGAATTGCTATACTTTTTCCATATTATTTGTATAATTCTGTTATGAATAAATTAATACTGCTGAGATAGTCCTTGTTGTCCCAGCCAGGGGCTTTAGCACACTCCACTTTTGTTTTCAATGTTATTAGTATTTTTAAAAGGGAGGCAGAAATGAGTTGGACACAAAGTGGGTGAATGAATTGAATGAAAAAACATGATTGAAATTTTATAAAATGGAGAAGAGAGAAGGGAGCCAAGAGAGTTTACAGCATGACCAGCTTCAGTAATGCTATTTAAATGCAGGACGAACAACCTACAATTAAATGACAGGAGTGGTTTTGGGTAAAGAAATAACAGGTGATTTGTGCGGGGCAAGAAGAGACATACATTTTTTTTTTGCTATGGTGTCCAGCATACAATAATGAAAGTAGAAAAGTGTGAGGCTCCAGCAGCCTTACATAAGGAGGAGGAGGATATTGTGGGGGAGTATTTGTTTGAAGTGGCTATTTGGAGAGTTTTGTGTCATTTTTGTTCTTCATCTGTCATATTATGGCTATAAATGAACAAATTATACCAAAATATCAGCCGAGTGGCAACTTTGGCTACACTAAGGTCGCCAGCTAATGTTTTTAACCCAACACTTTAACTTGCCACTCGTGAGGAATTCAGGGAAATCAGAGGTAAAGTAAAACAAGTTAATCAAATAATGATTTATGTATATAGAAAACTCTCTCTCTCTCTCTCTCTCTCTCTCACACACACACACACACACATATATATATATATATATATATAATCACACACATACAAAGTTATATCCTTTAAAAACATATCACCACGGAATATCTATGCATCAGGTTAGATGTCCATGTCACTAAAAAAAAAGGATTTGAAATGGTGTCATGTAAATGTATGAACATAAATATGTACCACATTTATATATAAACAACAAAACGTATGCTGACTTAAATAAGTCTCTCTCTCTCTCAATGTACACACTCAGGACAAAAGTAAGTATCGTGGTAGTTGAATGCTGTTGGGAGGCAGCGACACAGCCAGTGGGGACACAGTCGTCACCCTCACATCCAATCCACTTGTTTTTCTGGATGGCATTTTCAATGTCCCACAGTTTATTACACATATCGTTTCATTTATCTTCATCGTCAGAGCTTTAATCCACGGTGCAGCGTACTAAACCTCTTTTGCTTCCTCCTTTTCCTTGTGTTTTCTGCCTCTTACTTTGTTGGTTTTTCTGTAAGGCTTTCCAGCTTCTGAAGATTTACCATCATGTTCTTCAGCCGTCATAACCCGTGCGAACATGATTCTGAGGTCTCTTCCGCCAGCAGAACATCTTCTTCTGGGGGGAAAAAACTGTCTACTAGTTCATGGGAAACTATGCCGCTTGCAACAAGTGGGTTTGTGTTTGATCAACTTCAACACTCATGTGTTGAAGAGGTTCCTCAGTCACAGTCCTATTTCTATAGCGCCTGTAGGCGTGACCCACGTAGCAGGATGGTAGGTCCTGGCGGTTCACTTAAAGTAATCGTCCAGACCATTTCATAATTCCTGATTTAATGCAGTAAAAATATAGCCATGATCGAGTATATCACAATATGTTGTCACATTTTGCATCCAGTCACCCGTTTTTAAATGATCCGCATTCAAAATCTGTAAATTCCCCGAGCTCTCAAAACACAACTGGCGATCAGCAGACGACGCACCACGGCTCGGCGACGTCACAACAGTAAGCTCTCAGCCCGTGCCTGATACAGATGCGCGGAGACTCGGAGAAAAATGTAGTACTTTGGGGATTTTGGGGTGTTTCTGATATTTTTTTTTGTGCGATGTGGGATGTGCGATTTTGTACTTGCATCCTGTGTGGGTGCAGCGTGGGGGCTGTGCCCTTTCCCAAGAGCTTAGCACCCATTTGCAAACTGTGGGGCGACGATATATGTGTGCAGAAACGTTGTGGAGCGGCGGGTAGTATGCGAGGCCACCGAGATGAGAGGGCTCGCTACTACCCGCCGCTCCACACGTCTGCACACATATATCGTCGCCGTGTGTGGTTTGAATGGGTGCTAAGCTCTCGGAAGGGCACAGCTTTCTTGCTGTGCCCATGCAGGATGCAAGTATGTGCCGTGTCGCACAAAAAATATACCAGAAGCACCCGGATTCTTCGGGTACTGTATTTTTCTCTGAGTCTCCGTGTGTCTGTGTAGGGCGGGGCTGGGAGCTTACTCATGTGACGTCGCCAGCAAGTTTCGCGCCACGGCTGGAATGTGGCTGTTGTTTTTTCCCGCGCCTTTTACAAAGTCATTTTTAGGGAAATAAGGCGTGAAAATGAATAATTTTTTGTGGATTAGGTATTTTGAATGAACTTCAACATAATTAGCAAGAAAAATGGGCCTGGACGATTACTTTAAGGGCTGTGATGGTTGGCCTCGCCCGTGGTAGGCAGGCAAGATGTTTATAGTGAGACCTGTGATTAGAGGTTCATGCTGCCCCCCTGTATGCCCCGATGCAACTCGCAATTGAAGACAGATTTAATGGGCAGATATGGGTGTTCTTTGGCCACTCGATGGTGCAGAAAGATTTTAAGTGGATTTATGGTTCTCACTCGTGATCGAACTCAGGTCACTGAGAACGCCACTCGGAGACGCTAACCATTCTGCTATCGCCTCCCCCAATTCCATGGCCGCACTGGTGCTGGGCACGCAGGTCCGTTGACTGGCCGAATGTGGTGATGATGGCGGCGATGGATCTTGGCGAGGTGGCTGTCTTCCTGGGGCACTCATTGTTTACGTGTGCCACAGACAGGTCAAAGATCGTCTCCTCGTACATCATCAGAAACTTTGTTCCTGAGCACTGTGACTTATCAATGCATTAGGATCGAAGGGGACAATACCACACTTCTGAAGCCAGATTATGTTTGTCGGTGTCCATGCTCTCGTTCCATAGGCTCTGTCAAATATCTGCAACCTTAGTTTTGGGGTACCCACATATCACCACGCACAGACTGACCCATCTCGACAAGCCCTCCCTAGTTTGGCTTGAAACTTGTATAGGAAACGGCCACATCCAGAGGCTGACACAGACGGTGGTGTGAGGTGCCAGAGCCTCAGGATGACACTGTTATTTTCTGGCAGTCTCAATCACTCATGGAACTGTGAGGTTATGACCGTCTAAAAGGAGGAGGGCACGTGTTTTTCGGGTGTTGGAACTGGCATATGGCACAAACACCTTCTCCTCCATTTTAGGCAGAGTCCTCGAGTCCATAAATCCCCGAGTCTTGCTTACCATAGAGTGCTTCCTTCAGGACCCCCGAGCAGTGTAGTTCCCACCTGGGGAAATGCTGCCTATAAATGATGAAGGGTGGTCAGCACTACCTAGCTGCCGAAACGCAACATAGTTGCTGATGTACTCTGTGTGGGTCCCACTTGTTTTGAATGGGCACGCTTAACCCTACAGGCACCACCACGTTGTTGGGATCTTGTTCAGATCGACCATTGCTTCGTCGCAGTTATGAAATATCTGGGGACGTTCATGAAAGCATATGTGGTCCATCACACTCTTCACAGTTGGAAATATTTCTCATTGTCAGCTGTTGACTGCGTTGCTCTTTCCGCTATTCAATTGTTTCAAGGAATCTTATCTTGTGATGTCAGGAGCCCTCTGTTTGAATTTCACCACCATCCGTACGGGACCCGTCTGCCCGAAACTGTTTCTCCCACGGGACTTACTCATGCACCAGGCGTACGTTATGGATCCCGGTTCACGGTCATAGGAATCCTCGATCTGCATATATTCGATGTAGCGACAGATCGTCTTTTTCCTGGCCGTCCCGATAGGGCCGTGGGTGTCTCCCCATGCGACAGTCCCTTTCACTTTTCCATGCAGCCTGTCAGTGAGGGACTTTCTGGGCACCTTATGGAGTCTAGAGGCTGCGAGCACTCATCCCTTTCTCTCTACAGGAACGCATTGGGATCTTCCATGTCCTTTCGCGACCATGTCCGGGACGGAGACTTCTGTGGTTGGGCCATTGGTTCCTGCTCGTCAGATAGGGCCGTGGGTCGGCCCATGCGACCCTCCCCTTTCACTTTTCCATGCAGCCTGTCAGTGAGGGTCCCTTTCTGGGCACCTTATATAGTCTAGAGGCTGCTGATGGACTCATCCCTATCTCTGTACAGGAACGCATTGCATCTTCCATGTCCTTTTGCAACCATGTCCGAGCTGAATCTTCTGTGGTGTGGCCATTGGGAAACTGAAAGACAGAAGACCTAATGAGCATCTCCATTGCACAGTCACCAATGTATACAACGCAGGGGCACATAAACGGAGATACGAAAACAAAACACACACACACACACAAGCGTTAGGCATTTTGACAAATTTTCCACAAGAGAGGCTACTTTGGAAATTGGAAAATATAGGGGAATCAAGGGATGATCAAACCTGGATGGAAAGTTATCTGAGAGGGAAGAGAAAGGAGAACAGTAGTAAGGATGAAAAACCCGGAATGGAAAAAGTATTTAAGGGGTAGCACAAGGATCAGTGTTGGACCAATATGTTCAGATTTACGTCAATGACTTTGACTGATGAATAAAGTTATATTATCTATTTGCAGATGATGCAAAACATTGAGAGAAAATAAAAAGCTATAAAAGATTGGGGAAAATACTACAAAATGACCTGAAAAACAAGAATCTACGAATGGAGCAGAAAAAATGGAAAAGGAATTTAATGTGATTAAGTCATTTTGAAGGATATTGGGAAAAAGCAAAAAGATTTAATTTGGGCCATATAAAAATGGGAAATTAAATAATTGCAAAGGTTCACTAAGAAAAAGACCTGGGGAGCTAATGCAGAATAACCTACAACCAAAGAACATAATAAAATATTTTGGAGATATATACAGGATGTTAAAGAATATTAGAGTGGCGTTTCATTACATGGGCCAAAAAATATGATGAAAGATATGCTGCCATTGTATGGTCCCCATATAAAAGAAGCACGTGAAAAAAGTTGGAGAGGATAAAAGAGAATGGCAACAAAGATGGTACCAGAGCTAGAAGAACTCTCTTATGAGGAAGGTTAAGGAAATAAAGTTTACCAACACTCGAGCAGAGAAGAAAAAGGAGACTTAATAACAATTTTTAAGGTGATAACCTAAGATGGGAAGAAACAGACAATGAGAGACTAGTCAGACTACTGACTCGGAAATAAAGAAGGTGATACACAAGAGGACATAAAAAAAAAACTAGGAAACGGGGATGCTGAACACATAAAGAAGTACAGCTTCCCTCATAGAAATGTAGAAATTTGTAATGGACTAAACGAGGAGGTGATATCGGCAAATAATGTTTCACCAATTGAAAGAAAGACTGGATAAATGTAGATACGGAGACGGGACCACCACGAGTGTAGCTCAGGCCCTGTAAAAACACAACTAGTACACACACACACACAAACGATAAACAAAAGGCAGCTTGGATCCACAGGAAAGCAGAAGAAGCATTATTATTATATTATCATTATCATTATCATAATTATTACCATCATCATCTTCAAATTGATGAAAATAAAAAAAATCATCATCTTGTGGATCCAGCTACCCTCAAACACAACATGCCTTGGGGGCGTTAAACTCGGACACACGTTGGACGGAGTCGAGGGACATTTTTAAATTTTTCCCACATCAAATTTAAAGGAACACACAGGTTTTCACAGACGGTGTCAAAGCGTCCATACATAGAACACAGAAGTAATGTCAGATATATCATATAGTATATGAAAAAAATATTTTATGATGCAAAAAAGACAATAAAATATTCTCCATATACAGCTAAGTATTAATTATCTTGACCTTGGGGGGACCGAAGGTAGGTCGGATAATTTGGAATAGTCGGATGTTCGGATATCACAGTAACATAAACGTAAGGACACAATGGTATAGAACATAAAAGATGCAGCTCTTGAAGGCCGATCCAGTGGTATACGCGAAAGTAAAATTCATGCATAAATAAAGCCACAAATCAATGTTTTCTATTAAAAAAAAAAAAAAAAAAAAAAAAAAAAAGTAAAATAATGGCCAAAACAAGACACAATGTGGTGGTGAAAAAAGTCGGTTGTTTGGAGAAGTCGGATGTTGGGAATTTGGCTGTATCAATAACATATATTAATTGGTGATGACAATGTAATCCTGATGACATTGGCAATACATGCCAACCCTAATCAATCATTTTTGTCTTTGTTTTGTTCCTTTTCTCTTTTTCCTTCAGACAGAATAGAGAAGCCACATGACATCTCGTTTGTCCGCAGCAATCTCCCTCCCCGGTATTATTCTAGTTTGACACCTAATTTACTTTGAAAGACGAAACAATTTTTTTTCTGGCGAGTTTTGATGTGTTTTGAATGAATCTGCTAACCGTTTTTGTTGCAAAATAAATTTTTTTGTTTTTGTTTTAAAGGTAAAGGTTACGTTAGGTATAGGCATGGCCCACTGTATTACCTGGACTGCGCATGGAATATTGGCCTGTCGCACAAGGGCCTGAAGTCGGAGGCCGCTCGGATTCATATACTGTATTTATATATAGTATATACGCATCATATAGACTGGTTTACCAGTATATATGATATACTGTAATCTTCGTAAATGTTTGTTTCTATAATATTATCAATAAAAAAACAGTTAAAACACGCTAAAGAAATGCGATTACGAGACTGAAGAAATATGCATGACTTTCATATGCATTCACTTCAACTCTTCGCCATTTAAAACTTTGCGAGTCAACTTTTATCATGAAGGGTATCATAGAAGCGCAATTTTATTAGCTTTCCATTGCTATATTTCGTTATCTGATAAATTAATAAGAACCATGCAATAAATTAGCGTTAAATAAATAAATAAAATCATCAATCGGGTCATTTTCCCGATTGATGAAGTTATTTATTTTAGTCAACGCTAATTTTATACACGGTACCAATTCTTTATCAGAAACGAAATAATAAGTAAATAATAAACCTCATCAATCTGGAAAATTACCAGATTGATGATTTTATTTATTTATTTAACGCTAATTTATGCATGGTTCTCTAATTAATTTATCAATAACGAAATATAGCAATGGAAAGCTAATAAAATTGCACTTCTATTGATACCCTTCATGATAAAAGTTGACTCGCAAAGTTTTAATGGCGAAGAGTTAAGTGAATATTAAGTTCATGCATATTTCTTCATAGTCTCGTAATGGCATTTCTTTAGCGTGTTTTACTGTTTTTTATTTGATAATATTATAGAACAAACATTTACGAAGATTACAGTATATCATATATACTGATAAACCAGTCTATATAATAGTCCATAGACCACTATATCTCTTTGTCGGGGCACCCCGCAGGCCCCTATGCAGCCCCACAATTCAAAACATTGTCGTGGTGTGCAGTCCAGGTATACAGTGGTCTATGGTATAGGTTATGTTCGGTGAAGGTTAGGTTCTGTCAGGTTCAAATTTTTATTTTTTTTATTTTTGTTGCCAAAATAAAGATTTGCGACAGAAATGGTTGGCATATTAAAAGTAATCGTCCAGACCATTTTCATAATTCCTGATTTAATGCAGTAAAAAATATAGCCATTATCGAGTATATCAACAATATGTTGTCACTTTTTGCATCCAGTCACCCGTTTTTAAATGATCCACATTCAAATCTGTAAATTCCCCGAGCTCTCAAACACAACTGACGACCAGCAGACGACGGACCACGGCTCGGTGACGTCACATGAGTAAGCCTCCCAGCCCTGCCTGATACAGATACCCGGAGACTCAGAAAAAATATATAGTTACTTTAAGAATTTTGGGCGTTTCTGTATATTTTTTTGTGCGATATGGCATATACTTGCATCCTGTATGGGTGCAGCAAGAAAAGCTGTGCCTTTCCCGAGAGCTTAGCACCCATTTACATATACGGTTGACGATATATGTGTGCAGACGTGTGGAGCGGCGGGTAGTAGCGGGCGGTGTGCTCAGATTGTCTCGCTGAGTCTGAGCACACCGCCCGCTACTACCCGCCGCTCCCACACATATATCGTCGCCGTATAGGTTTGTAAATGGTTGCTGATGCTCTCGGAAAGGCACAGCTTTCTTGCTGCACCCATACAGGATGCAAGTATATGCCATATCGCACAAAAAATATATCATAAACACCCAAAATTCTTAAAGTACTATATTTTTTTCTGAGTCTCCGTGTATCTGTATCAGGCAGGGCTGGGAGGCTTACTCATGTGACGTCACCAGCAAGTTTTCGCGCCACGGCTGGAATGTGGCTGTTGTTTTTTCCCGCGCTTTTTACAGAAGTCATGTTTTTAGGGAAATAAGCGTGAAAATGAATGATTTTTTGTGGATTAGGTATGTATTTTGAATGATCATTCAACATAATTATGCAAAGAAAAAAATGGGTCTGGACGATTACTTTAAGGTATTATTTTTACACTAGGCACAGAATTCCCTACACAATTGGGAGTATGGTTTTCTGTTTACTTTATTGGATTATAGGAAACATTCTCTCTATGAGCTTCCGTCGCAAATCATTACTTTTGGATATATGACATGTTGTTTATAGGGAGGAGAGAGACAAGTGTTTTTTACGTGCACCTCACTCTTCTTCCTCTTGTGACCTGCATCGTCTTGATATTTTTTCCCTTGCCGCGGACACTTTTTTAATGCAGATTTGGCTTTAGTTAGGAGATTAAACGTAGGGTTAGGTTATATTAGGTTAGGTTTTTGAGTCTAAAGGTGGGGTTAGGTTAGTTAATTTTCATATCTCCTATACACTCTCCTTCCTATTGAAATTTTTTTTTTTCTCCGAAAATAGTGATTTGCGACGGAAACTCAGAGAGAGGAAGTTTCTTAGAATCCATTAAGGTACACAGAAACCATACTTCCAGTTGTGTAGAGAATTCTGGTCCAAGTGTAAAATTTGGTATTTTGGTACTTTCAACCAGTAATTGAGTTTGAGGTTAAAAGTACTCTTTTCTTTTGTATTTTTGATGTGTTACGAATGATAGTCACATTATAAAATCGTCGGAAATGCATTCTTTTGCAGTATCTCTGCTTTAGGTTAGACTACACATTAACCATGTCCAGGTTAGGTTAGCGAACTAACGGGAGGGCCTGGGGTTATCGTCCCAGTTATGTTAGGTTACCGTAGATGTCACTAAAGTCGCCAGGACAATGTTTCTTTTCGATTTACCAGACGTCTGGTGGCGTTAATACTTACATTTCTACATCCATGATTTGAGGAAAGTTAGAAGGGACTATCTGGAGAGTCCATTTTCATTCATCATTTTGTGTCTTCATCTGTGTTGTATTATGGCTATAATGAACAATTACCAAATATTAACCGAGTGGTGACGTTGGTAACGGCTACACTAAGATCGCCAGCTAACGTTATGTCCTCCCGCCCAACTGCTGTCTGTCGCGCCCAGAAAAAAAACCATAGTAGTGAAATTTGAAAGTTTATACTTGTAGATACAAAGCATAACACAATGCTGAAACAGGGTAGATTATACAGTCATGATATAAACTACTGTGTATCATCTTCAGTGATACAAATCAGTAGTGATGCTATAATTTGTAATATATGGCGGCTGGCGACATTAGTGCAGGTGGCGACTATAGTGTTATCTACGGTACGTAACCAGTGCACATGTATTGTATTAAAGTGCAGTTTTAACCGTTGTAGTTGAAAATTTAACTAGAGATTTTTCCAGAATAGAAAAGTAATTCCATAACTTTATCGGTTATATATTTGGTAAATTTCCAGATGAACACCGGACTTCCTTTGGTGGACGAAACTAGGTAATAATGGACGAGGACTTTGCGGTCGTTTTCAGAGACACCGCCTATTTTTTCCTGGCCTACAATAGGTGCTTTTTCTATGGTGATAGTTTTATTTTGCGCAAACCCATAAAAAAAAAAAAAAAAA
Source organism: Chionoecetes opilio (assembly GCA_016584305.1). Taxonomy (NCBI): domain Eukaryota; kingdom Metazoa; phylum Arthropoda; class Malacostraca; order Decapoda; family Majidae; genus Chionoecetes; species Chionoecetes opilio. The sequence goes on from JACEEZ010020226.1 coordinate 30,816, forward strand.
AAATCACCAAATTTTATGGTCGCCGTTTCCATTAAAACGCTGTATCTCTCACAGAAAAAGCACTAAAACTTGGCCGGGAAAAATTTGTCATTGTCATGTAGGTTTTAATGAAACCTAACCTAACCTTATAGGTTTTAATGAAACCTAACCTAACCTTATAGGTTTTAATGAAACCTAACCTAACCTTATAGCTTTTATGAAACCTAACCTAACCTTAAGCTTTTAATGAAACCTAACCTAACCTTAAAGGTTTTAATGAAACCTAACCTAACCTTAAGGTTTTAATGAAACCTAACCTAACCTTAACCACAAAGTATACCTAACTAACCTTAACCACAAAGTATACCTAACCTAACCTTAACCACAAAGTAATACCTAACCTAACCTTAACCACAAAGTATACCTAACCTAACCTTATGTTTCATTAAAACCTATATGGTTAGGTTAGGTTAGGTTTCATTAAAGCCTATAAGGTTAGGTTAGGTTTCATTAAACCTATAAGACCCTGACTAATTTTTCTCGGCAAGTTTCAGTGCTTTTTTTCTGATGGAGATAAGTGTTTTTAATGGAAACGGTACCATAAAATTCGGTGATGATTTTTTAATTTTTTTTAAAACTGGGTTTGCGCAAAATAAAACTATCTCCATTAGAAAAAGTACCTATTGTAGGCCAGGAAAAAATAGTCGGTGTATCTGAAAACGATCGCGAAGTCCCTCGTCCATTATAACACGAAACTATTTTTCCTATTTTTTTCTGGTAAGTCTTGATGTGTTTTGAATTAATCTGCTATTTTCTGTAGCAAATAACTTTTTTTTTTTTAACAAAAATGACAAAAAACGAAACTAATTGAACCTAACCAAGCCTATACCTAACCTAACCTACCCATTGCCAAAAAATATGAAAAAATAAAAAATAATGAAAAAATGATTTGCGACAGAAACGGTGGTACGAAACGGTTAGCAGAATAATTCAAAACACATCAAAACTCACCAAAAAAATTAGTTTCGTCCACCAAAGTGAATTCGGTGTTCATCTGGAATAATACCAACTACGGTGTATCATCTTCAGTGGCACATACAAATCAGTAGTGATCTATAATTCGTAATATATATGGGCGGCTGGCGACATAACTGCAGGTGGCGACTAAAGTGTTATCTACGGTAAGTGCTTCACTCTCTATATTATTACCTGCAGAAGATGCTAGGATATATAAAAGTTCCTCTGCCAACGCGAAAACAAATTCCATTCAGTTTGAAAGGTGTGGCAAGTCTTCCCGCCCGAAAGGTGATGAGCTGCTGCCTGTTATCGGGCCAAGAAGAAAAACCAGCATTAGCAGCTTGATCTTGATCTTGATATTACAGGTACCCGCAGTAACACTATAGTCGCCACCTGCACCTATGTCGCCAGGCGCCATATATTTCGAATTATAGCATCACTACTGATATTTATGTGCCACTGAAGATGATACACAGTAGTTTATATCATGACTATAATCTACCGTACATAAACTATAGTCGCCACCTGTACTTATGTCGCCAGGCGCCATATATTACGAATTATAGCATCATTACTGATATTTATGTGCAACTGAAGATGATACACAGTAGTTTATATCATGACTGTATAATCTACCCTGTTTCAGCGTTGTTTTATGCTTTGTATCTTTAAGTATATACGGTTTCAAATTTCACTACTCGTTTTTTTTTCGACGAACTACTTGAGCTTGAGCTGAGCTTGAGTTGGAACTTGGGGAGTCACCCAGCTGATGCTGACGGTGAAGCTATTGGTTCTCCCACACACGTATTCTGTTGGGAAAGAAGCAAAAGGGGCAAAAAAAGAGGGAGGAAGCAAAACTAAGGGTTTAATTTTCCCCTCCTTAATTCCTCTCTGCATCACATTCATACGGGATCCCCATCACTGAGGGGCCCCTGGCTCTCATTCTCTCATACGTGCTCTCCAAGATAATTTTTACACTCAATCACACTACTGTCACTCCTGGTCCTGTCCTCCACTCAGCACACAACCCCAGCAGGTACTCCATCTGCCTAGCCACACTCCTGTCTTTCATCTCTCCATTCTTCCCCTCCGACCTCTACTATCACTACAGGAACTACCACGTGTAGGCCTCACGGCCTCTTGTCGCTTCGGTATTATTTTACGATAGGACCAACTTCCTTACACAATTGGGGAGCATGGTTTTTGTTTACCTTATTGTATTTAAGAGACATTTTCCCTGAGCTTTCCGTTGCAAATCAATAGTTTGGGAAATATAGAACATTTTAGGTGGGAGGAGGAAATACGTCTCTATTTGTTTACAAAATGCCTCTCTCTTCCTCTTCTTGTGACCTGCATCGCTTTTGTTTCGGAGTAAATTTTCCGTGTTAGGAGGTTAAAGGTTAGGTAAGGTTCAGGTTAGGTTAGGTTAGGTAAGGTCAGAGCTGGGCACTAAATACATTGAATGTATTTAAATACTAAATACTAAATACATGGGAGAAATGTATCTAAATACTAAATACATTTTACGAATGTATTTAAATACTAAATACATCAATTGTATTTAAATACATTTTAATTACACACAATTTTAACATGTCCGAAAAAGATGGATTTCCTTTTAGATTAGATTTAGATTTAGGATTTCTATAGATTTTGGGTTTCCCTAGAAATTTCCTTCTCAGGCCAAAATTTCTTAAAAATAAGGACATTTCTTTGCAAGTGGAAGCACTGGTTCACTGTAACATCAGGTTTGCCAGATAGTTAGGCGGGTTTATGGCCAAATTAATGATAAAGTATTTACATTTTTATATTATGAGTATTTAAATACAATGTATTTAAATACTCATAAAAGTATTTAAATACATGACAACCAATGTATTTATAAATACATTTTCTAAATACACAAATGCATTAAATACATATTTAAATCAGGGCTTGGAAACGGTTTAAGGGAGCGAAAACGAAACCGAAACGAACGAGATTATGCTCGAACAAAAACGGAAACGAAAACGTTATCAAATTTACTGTTCCGGAGCAAAAACGCTATTTTGAATCCCTGTAACCGGTTAATAACGTAATTTTTTCGTTCCATGCCATATTTGGTCACTAATCCATTTGCACTTCCAGTAGCCAAATGATTGAAGGGGGGCGTTACACGAATATTTCCCGAAAAACATAAAAATATTCCAAAAATAATATCATGCCTAGTTGAACACTTGGGCAAGCTTGTGAGAAAGTATTGTTAAGAAGAAGAAAAATTGAACGAGTTATGGATGATTTTCTAACCCCCCTCCCCCCCGAAAATATCTGTACAATTTTTTTCATGATATTCACTGGCATAGACAAACTGGCACCTCTCAGTCCCTCTTTGTGAGACAAGAGGGTCTGAGGGTCGTCTCAAGGCCTCAGTAGTGAGGGGAGTAGAGGGAGAAGACCTATCTACTGAAAAATTTGCCTTTTTCCAGTTTTCCTTTAATAACTTCGCCACTATTGTACCGAATTTAATAAATAATATATCATTGGAAAGAGGAATAAAGATGTAATTTACTCATCTTTGATTTGGTTTTTATTTGGGTAAAAATTTGCAAATAATAGCAAATACAATTACGAGATAAAAAAAAACTAACAAATGCTAAACACCTTCGGGCGCGTATATCCTTTTATATATATATATATATATATATATATATATATATATATATATTATATTATATATATATATATATATATATATATATATATAAAAGGACCAGGTGCCAAAAACTCTAAATTGGTTGTTTTTAGTCTAAATACAAATTATAGATGCCTGGAATGCTGTTTAATTCAGTGAATGTAGATCAGTATGACAAATAAACTTTAACTGCTCATAACTTTTTCCTCATTAGTGGTGAATATTTTCTATAACTCTAAAACGGTTTGACTTATTCCCATCTGATTGCAGCATTTGACAGAAGCATGCAATAGGCAGTTTTGGGAGTATGTTCATTGCTCCAAAATGCCACGCAACATTATACGAAAAAAATCTATGTAAAATTCAGTACGACATAAAGAAAAATTGTTTAAAATCCAATTTCACTGCGACAGCTAAAATCATACTTACAATGTAGAGGAGTGATTGTGTTATTGAGTGGTATCAAACAAATTGACATATGATCATTTATGAGGAAGGAGATAGAAAATTTAAAGTTTGCAAAAAAACGCCAATGTAATAAAAAAAATATTCATGTAAACAAAGTAAGAATCCTGTCGTCTTCAAACTTGGCCAGGTATACTGCATAATAATGTAGTTTATCGTGTAAAAATCTCAGGGTGACCGGAGCCATATTTCAAGTTTCACTGAACGCTCCCCTAAGTAAATGCATCTGTATTACATACATACATTAATTAAGTCTACTGTATTTGTTCACTTGGCAATTGACGATGTGATTTTGTTTCAAATAGTATCATATGCACCACTTCATTTAATTTGTGAAGAATAACTATTTTCTACCTTATATAATATGAATTTATGTCTTCGTGATATGCATCACGTTCCCTTATTTTATTACACCTTCCAATCGTGCAATCGTTAAACTATTATGCTGCAATTTGGTTTAAGAATATGCTTAGATTAATATCCAGTATTCGAAAGGGGATTATATATCGTGAATATGTGCTTAAATTTTTAACTGTGTTCAACTGTCATACCTAATGCTTGGTCGCCTTTTATTGTTCGGTTGTGAGTGTCCTAAGTTGCGTATCTTTGG